>JBCAUI010275522.1:0-29927 GCA_038406195.1 Haplosyllis anthogorgicola
GCAAGGCTCACAAACAAACGGAAAAAATAACTGACGATAGGGCCCGGCTATCTGATGTGTGCATCGTCTCGTTTTTAAAAGCCCGATTCTCAAAGTGCGGCGGGAAATGTAATACAAACAATTAAATAAAAAAGAGACTAATCCAGAAGTAGAAAATGCATGGCCTTAACCACTCTGTGACGACTATCTTTGTCGTGCAATATGCGAAAGTACATGTGTGGAAATTGCCCAACACATAAATGGTGTCGAGAAAGGAATAAATGGGAGGAAAATAGCAGTAATTTTCAGGATGTAATGACTGCTGGAGATGAGATGGAGATGTTACATTGTGGACCTTATTGTCACATTAGATTAGAGACAATCAGATTATTTACCCAGTTGGTTCCTCTACCCTGCTAGCTAAAATGTAGAACTGTCGGGTCTCTTGAGCCTTAGATTGGCTCTTCTTGGCCAAAAGAGGCGATTTTTTCCAACGCAAGACAAGTTTAGTTACTTATGTTGTCTTTTAGTGGACAAATGAAGAAAAGAAAAGAAAAAATAGAACAATAACAGAAAAAGACCGAAAATAACAGACTGTTAGGCAGGTTAGTGATGCTGTTTTAAATTAGTATACTGCTGGCTGGACTAGAAGTGCATACTGGGAGTGGGCGCCCTTGGCGCAGCACAGATTAAGCTCAACAGTCAACACACTAGCGTTGCACTAACCCTTTACTTTCACAGTTAGTTTCACACACCGTACAAAACGACACAAACATTATTTGACAAAACTCGTACTCGTGGTGGGTTAGATTCATAAATGTCACCAAAGTAGATAAATTAAAGGGTTGCAGTAAGTCTAATATGCTGACTGCCCGAGTGTGAATCTATGAGAAATACAACTGGTGCAGTCGCGCAAGGTGTGCAGATTTCAAACGGCATTGCGTATCCAAGTTGCAGTCAGTCAAAATCTGGTATGGTTTAAGGAAGGAAATGGTCAGGTATTGGTATGACACTATCCGTTCCCGGACGAAGGATGAATCACTTTCGGAGACAAACGGCACTGTTTCATTCATCATCAAACATTATACTTATTTTGGTATATTTTTGTATTTTCAGTTTATCCAACTTGGTATCAGTAGAGCTACGAGAGAACTTGTTGAAGTACCTGCCAGCCTCACTCAGTTATCTTGTCAAGTTAGAATGTCTCGATCTGGGCAGCAACGTACTGGAAGAACTCGTGAGTATAGGGTGACCTTGACCTTTAAAATGACCTTAAACTTGGTTCTGGAATATATTATTTAATGAGTTAAACGCATGACTGTGATAAGGTTTTGAAACTGAATAAGGTCATAGCACTACTAAGCTTTGGTCGTGAATACCGTGAGAGTAGGATTGCAGAAGGAAGGAGTCTCGTCGCCTAGCATACAGCTTACAGTGCTGCGGCCTTAAACTGTGAAAAAGAACCATGAAAAAGATTGCTTAGAAATAATTATCTATAAATAATATGATGCACAAGTGAACTTGGCAGTTTGATGTATTGCAAACTAACTTAAACGCTATATACGTTCTCAAACTGATGATATATTCGACGAATCTTCAACACAGTAATCGAATCAATGCTGGAAATATTCGAATTGCAGGCTTAAGTCCCCGATTAGATCTCTACTGCTTAAAGTTTGAATTGAGTGGGATGCACTCTAATGAAACACACGTAATGACTCAACGTTTGATGTTGTTAATTGAAATTGCTGTTGACACGTGACGTTTTATTTTACAGCCAGAGAATATTGGATCGCTACCGAGCCTTGAGGAATTATGGTTGGATTGTAACGAACTTACGGAATTGCCGCCGGTAAGTTGGCCGTTATATTAGTAGCTTTATTGTCATCCATCTAGACATCCGTCAGCTCTTTATCCGAAAAACATGTCGGCAGCAATTAATTCGCGGAGTAATGAGTTGTTAATACACGGTTAGACTGTAAGTCAAGCTGCATACGAGAAAGAAGTGCGGTATGTGTAGGTCGAGACGTAATCATTTCTACTAAATCCAGGTACAGAGCAATTTTCATAGCACGAATGGGGGCAAAAGACGAGTGGCTGAGCGGGTGTGAAAGGTGGGAAAGGACCAGCAATGAAGATGGGGATAATACTAGATATAAGGCCATGCCGTAGCTATTATGTATGGCTGCAAAGTCAGGTTCCCATTTACCTGTATCCTTTATTCTATGGATTCTCTTTCCACTTGCAAACTGCCAAAGTGGCTGCTGCCTATGTGTTCTTTTTGACCGATCCCTTACTGTCGCGACAGATGTGGGGTAAAGCAGCTACCCAAGTGGTAAAGATCACTGCGTATGTATCCCTCGGAAATATGTACATGTGCATGCATTTACACATTTGTGTGTGTTGTGTGTGGGCATGCACAAAATATCAGCTGCAAAATAATTTACGCGTATATTTGCGTATTTTCATGTTGTTAGTACATCTGGCGGTTAAATCACTCTACTGGTTGTATTCAGGATAAAGAAATACTCCCCTTTATGGGTTCAGTGGCCTGTCCTGTGAGTTTAATCAATTGGCAATAGAGAGGTGTGTGTTGAGATCGGTTAAAAGGCACGTAACACGGCTAAATACGGTGCTGGGAGCTGCTCAAGGAGGTCTACCCACACTGGGGACGTGGTTAAGGAGGTGTCAGCTCGGGTGAGATGTGATTAAGCAGATGTGAGGTGTGATGTTCTAAAGCAAGGTGTGCTTTTGTAGACAACGCCGTCTGGAAAAGGCGTTACACTGACAGTTTTCTGAGACAGAAGCCGCCTTGTTAGGGATTCTTTAATCGGTGGTCCGGCAGTTCATAACTACCCTATGGATATGGACTAGTCAGTTTCCAGTACCACGTGTCCGGAAGACTAGATGATACATTGATTTTTGGTTATTTTCCCGGTCTTTCACCTGAAGCCAAATCTTTCACTTTTCGTTACTTTCTTTTGTAAAGTGGGTAAATTGATTGATTTTCCGGTTTTTAGTGAGGTTCAGTAACACCGTAGGAAAAAAACCCTTGTATATGTGAGATGTCTGGTCGGTATGGTTGCTTAACACCCTCATACAGGTTAACAACCAGCTGGGAAAAAACGGACGGGCGTGGTAACTTGCCTTGGATATGAGAAGACAGTTCTGCGAGATGGAACGAGATCACTTCTTTGCTGATTTGGCACTGTCGCCAAAGACCAAAAGGAATCACAAATTGTCCGTCATCCGTCGTCGTTGGCATTGTCTGTACACACTTCGCCATCACAGAGATTTCATGTCTTACACACAAGCACCCATGTCGCATCTCAATGCATAGCAATGGTTTGCAAAAAGAGGCCTTCTTCTTATTCCCTCCTGTCGATCTGTCAGATTTACTTGAATGTAACTGCGAGTTTTTAACTGGCAGATGACAGGTTGTGAAGGAGGTGAGATCGTGTCTACATTAGCGGCATTAACGGGCGGTCTGTCACACGACTACGGCATCTGATACCGCTAACCTCCTTGTACTATGTAGACCCGCGAAGAGGCATGGAAAAAGTAAATTTGTATTAATTAGGCCAAGGCTTTTTAATGTATCGGATATTAAATTATATCAGTTTTTGGCTCATTTGGCATAATTGCCAAAGAGCCTGTAGAATCATGAATTGTCTGTCGTCTGTGGTCATCATTGGCGTTGTCTGTGCACACTCACTCTGAGCACACTATTGATCATAGAGACTTCATATCTTACACACATATGCACCTATGTCCTATCTCAAAGCCCAGCAAAATTATGTTGCTGTGACCATTATTCTCAAATTGGCAGCCATATTTGGTTTTTTCTTTGAACCTTTCTCCTGTATGTGCAATTGATGATACAAAGTTCATATTTGGCAGCTGTATGCAACTATATACCCTCTTTATCTCATGTAAAAATAATATTGATACAGCCTACATTTACAATTTGGCAGCCATGTTTGTATTTTTCATAGGTCACTTATTAGGGATTTGATCTTTGTATCAATGTAATATTGTAACCTATTTGTTGCCTTAGGTTATGATAATGCCAAATGAACTCAGGTCCATCTGGACCTATTTTGTAGGCATAATATGAAGGAATAATTTATAGGGGTGATGGTACAAAAGGGAACTAAAAATGTATTCTGATCTTGACCTGTTTTGCACTGAATTTGACCTTAGACCTTATTTATTTTACCATGTTCAAAGTATCCGTCAAATTCTAACTGTCCACATGTACTTTCAGGTTCGTTTACAGAGAGCTTACTGAGACAGATAGGCTTACAGAGGTGGGTACACTTTTTATTTAGTTTGTGAGTGCTGTGTTTCCGAAGGCAAAAAAGTTCAGTGGCATGTTTACTGTTATGTATCTTGAGAAATGATTTTATGGCACAATTTTATAGTTCATGCTATAAAACATGATCCAAAAATTTTTTGATGCGAAACGTTAGACAAATATGGTGCCATAACCAGAATGCATACATAGTTTTAAGTCGTGATTCGACAAAAACAGGAGCGAAGTGCAATTTAGATAATCTGTGCACACATTTCACATTGTGTATGTAGCTATTTCAGTTGCAAATCCAGAAGTTCACCCTTGGGGTCAATAACTGTAGATGCTTGGGCCATTGTGCAAAGGTCATTCTTTTTGACTTGTTTTAATGAGGTTGGGGGGGGGGGGCTTTGGCAGCTTTGGGGGGGGGATTTAGCAGGTAGGCTACCACACATGACATGCTGTCACGTAATATGTTTCTTGTTGTCAACTATTTACAGCGAGCTTAGTAATGCCTCGTGTATCTGAATGTGCACTAACGTACTGGAACATTCTGCCTAGCTGTACTGCCCCAATACCTAGTGAGTTCCTTGTGTGCCCACACGCACGACAGCCAGCACACTAGCCTTGAACTAACCATTTAATCTTTGTCGTTTCAGAGTGGAGCCAAACGATATCGCCAACATCATCCGGGTGGTGGTCCCGGACATTGCCATGTTCATCGTCTCACTCATCGTGTTCATCTTGTGCCGTAAATTCATTCCACGCCAGACTCAGAGCAACTCGGACGATCCGGCGCTGAGTCACGCCGACAGCTTCAGCTCCGTCAAAACTCACATCATACAGACCACGGTTATAGTGAACTTAGTCGGACAGTTTCTCGTCGTCCTATTTCTAGCAGCATCAGGCATTGCCTACCCATCTGTGATCTCGTCTGTTTACTTCTTGACGTTCCTTGGTGTGGCCACCTGGTGGTCATGTTACAAGAACTTGGGGCGCAAGTTTGCAGTATTCAGGATTCTACTGCTCATATACAGTGGAACTAATCTTGTGCTACTGTACTTGTATCAGTTCCAATTTTTCCAGGAAGTGTTAGCACCGCAAGATTTCTACGCCAGGTAAAGTTTACATTTACACCTTCAGATATTACAAAACACCCAATGATAAAGCTCAGTCATCAAGATTGTTTTCAAAGGAAAGGAAAGTATAATTATGCAGAACACATCCGTAATGGGTTTCTTTTGAAAGAAATGCTAATTGTAGGAGTTAAAAGTTATTAGGAGCTAATTTTAGGGGTTAAAAGTTATTAGGTGTCAGAACCATAGGAGATGTCAAACGAAATAATGATTGTCCAAACTCCTGCTTTAAAATTTGGAGAGCATTTTGGTAAGCTTGGACTTTGCAGAAAATTAAATAAGGCACGAAGTCTGTTCCTTCGACAAAAAAATTTGAAAAGGTCAGTTACAATAAACTTCCTCTTTGCATCGTTGGCATTGAAGGCACGGTCAAGAGCTTGCGTTTATCTACAGTAGCTGTAGTCACAGTCAGTTGTTTTTCGACGGTGATCGCATTTGTTTTGATAAACTTGGGTGACCACATTTTGAGGCCACGGCCAGCATTGGCATTCATTGCTGTCGTTTCCATTTGAAATCACTAGAATCGTCGCTGTGGTGGTTTCCTCTGGGCAAGCCATCATACAACAATGAAATGCGTAGACCCACATTTTAGTCGGATATTCAGACACCATAATTCTCACACAAAGTCTTGTTATCGCAGAATCACAAGGTCCGTAATTCCTAATCCGAGTAAACAGTGCCATTTCTTCAACTACTGGCTGACATATGTTGGAGATAGTTAAAAGCATCTTCTTGTTGAAGTGCCAGGAACAGGAAAAAGTGCGATGTTTGATAATAAAGCGATGAGAGGTCAAGTTGTAGGCTAAGTGGTTGACAGGTGTTAAATAAAGTTGTAGCTTTGTGTTTGGTAACATATCAGCAGGGTATAATGGTCGGACTTACCATTATACTTCACATCAGCAGGTGGAATATGCAGAAGCACCATGAATTTGCATACATTCTGCATGTTCCATCTTACAACTGAAAGCTAGATATACCAACTGACACCTGTAATCAAGGCCATAAGGTCAGATCGTCATCAGTATTAGATTTCAATGTGGTTGAACTGTAACTTAATTTGGTTGTCACAACAGCCCCTACTTTGGCAGACAAACATTGATAATTGGCTTCATATTACCAAATTTACGTTTTGTAAGAAGCAGATTCATAAAAAGTAAAAATGGATATATTCTTCAGCAATGAGATGCAATGTTATATCTAAGGACCATAACGTAAACTGTATGTACACTTTTCGCCTAATTGTTGCGACAACAAAAATTTGGTTTATTATCGACTTAAGCAGTCTCCAATAGAAATACCCATAGACGGATGTGTGCACCGTGCATCACTACTATTCGGGAAAAAACTTCTATGGAGTACATGTATAATATTTACCTAATAATGTCATCAATTAGGTATTTAGTAGGTAGTAAGAATCATCGGCATAATCTGGGAAAAGTTTTTTGTAAGAGTAACTGAAGTGGTTAGATATGTTGTAAGTAGCGGGAAGTAGATACGTCATCTCAGCAGGGTGTTATTACTGTGTAAGTGTAGAACAAAACACCCTCCTGGACAAAAAGAACGAAGAATTTGCACTGTACTGGATTACCCTTAATCATCATTGCAACGTTTTTCATGTACTGGTAATTATTCCTGGGTGTGTGGTATTTTGAAAGCGGTATTCTTAATTTTCACCTGCTCAAGGTAGATACATTGTTACATCTTTGTACTGTATTTATACAAGAAGAAAAAAAAATAGCTCCCGTAAAGTTAATGAATCGTAATTACAGGAAACCACAGTATAGTGATTTACTTTTTTACATCAAAGTAAAATGATAACAGACCTAAATGATGTTTAAACATCAACCCAACGACAAGAACCGTCAAATGAGATTTAGTATGATTACATGTATTACCAGTCCCCTTGTCATTACCAATAGCTCAGGTCATGACGTTTACGTCATCATTAAACGAAAACTGTTGATAGCCACAAAGATACTGTTGGCTTTTTCCAATGTCGTACAATTAAATTCCCCAAATTTCAACAACAAAAAAGACTACACGAACTGTTTATTGTCAAATGTTTAAATTTCAGATTTATTGAGTCACGAGACAGCCTAGTTCGATTTAGAATTAATACTTTACTTGCCCGTTTAAGGTTATTCGGACTGACGGGAATCGTGAAAACTGACTGCAACAAACCCTGGTTAATTGACTTTTGGCCCGATGTAACATGGCCGATGTACGTCAGTCCTGTCGCAATACTCATACTCTACTTCGTGCTGGCCTGGGAGATCCGCAGACACTGTGAAAAGGTAATAAATATTCTAAATGTAATGAAACCATTAATTCATCGTATTGATTTGGTTGATGTGTGTCTGTGTTGAAATTGTTGGTTTTATTATTGATTCACCATTAGCATTTATACTGTACATAATTTATCCTGATATCAAAACTGAGCGAATGCACAAAATCGCAAAAAGAGAACGGAATAACATACCGCAGATCATGACGCAAAACAGTCATGTATAGTAGAGCCTGTTTTGTGCGCCATCCCAATTCGCAAGGATTAAAATGTACATTTACTTTGTTACAGGTTAAAGAAATTGCAGCTGATGATGCTCAATTCCAGGCAAGCCCGTCACTACTGCCGAGGCAAACTGGTGGTGTGCGCCGACGACACAGACGAAAGCGTTCCTCAGGCTCTGAGCGTCAGGTACTCAGAGACAATGCAGAAGAGGTTGGCTGGAATTTACATATTAGCATGTTGTTTGACTGTTGTAATCTTCGTGTTCACTGCCAAATTTCTGTCGTTTTATTTTATTTTGTGCCTCCCTGTTGCAGATATTACTGATACCTTTCTTTGGGGTATTGGTAATATACATGTAGGCACATTGAAATTTCAAGAATGGTAAAATGTTTCAAATTGAGCATTTTGTCTTTATTGCCCTTAGTTATATTTGGTTTCCAAAATGACTGTGATATGGAGGGTTAACTATTATTCTTTGAGTTGCTTTGCTTTGTTGTTGAATGTAGATTTATAGTATATTTTGTGGCTTTCCTGTGATGTGCACTTCTTGTACATGTACTTTAGGTTGATCAATATAATTTCACTCACTATCATAAGAAACGTCGTCACATCTGGACTAGTGCACTGTCTGTAATGTGGGTAATAACAATAGCAATAATGCAATAAGTTTAATTTTTGTTGTTACGTTCGATGACGTCCTGTTATGTGTGTTAAATTAAAATTTATATTAACACCACAATAGCAGTTCTTGCAATTGCTAAATAAAGATGCTTCAGTCATCGGCGGCCGAAGTCGTACTCTAAAGAACAAATTGGAAGAGTTTCCCTGCAGATCATGTTTAATGCTAAACTTCAGTGGTGACCTGTTTACTCGAAATTAATTTTTGGTGTAGGGAAATAATGGTTATTTGGTCAACTTGAAACTCATTGTGATAATTTTTTTTTTTTTTTTTTTTGCTGCTGTGTGCTTTTCTGATCTGCATAGACCACATTACTGATGTTTAAAGTCAAGGTCAATATATAGGTCAATTTAAGTTTATAATGCAAGATATGTTTCGGGCTACATATTTATATTAATCACTTGTACACGAACTTGTAATTTATCACTAAAACGATTGATGTCAATTAACTTTCATGGGATATTAATAAAGGGAACATGGTTCTTGTAATTTCGTTGTCTATTACAATAAGAAATGGTAACCCTCCTGAGTACAAGGTAAAATGTAGACAGAAATGAAATTAGAAAGTTACATAAGAAACTTCAGGTGAATAAACAGTCAGTTATGTAAATTCCAGTGGGCCAGACAGAATGTAAAGTATTCGCCGGTTAAGCATGGGAATTAATGCATTTGTTTTAATTATTTATGCTATTGATTATGTATTATCCAAAGTTTATTCACGACACAGGTGTCGTTGTCTTACCTTCCTCAAACGTATTGAGTATGACTATCATTTACATATCATTTTTGAAGTTCTTGAATTGTGAGTATTGTAATTTAGATGCGTGTGAATGTTGATGATGTGCATGAAGCTAGCTTTTCTTGTAAATTTATTTCCTGGCTCTGGTTTTTATGTAAAGTGTGATTTTTTGAGCGAACTAAGACATCATAAAATACTGCATAAAATTTTAAATTTGTGTATGTTGGTCGATATCTCTTATTTCAGTGAGGCAATCTTGCAGCTTGCACCTTTTTTCGACAATTTCGGTCATAACTACTTCACTACTTGTAGATGTGTACACTAACACTTGTTTTAATATACATAATTGGTGGTCTGACTGTAGCATTTAGCTCTCGAAAACATATAAGTATGGAATATCTTTTTTAATTTAATTTTGTCACTGATCATGGGTACACAATTCTAATTAATCAATATTAATATAATTTTCACTGAATTTTTAGCAGCTTGGGAAAATACTAGGCGACTGTACAAAATAGCTTGTATTAAATGCTTCACCATGTACATGTATATGTAAATTTACATAATTGTGAACTGCCCTATTTTATACTAAATGCGATAAAACCGCCCGTCTTTACTTGTAGTCTCTGGTTGAAGTTGGAGAAGGTCAGCCCAGTTATGACTCCATGTCACCCGTTCGTGCACCCGCCGCACAAGGTGAAGATGAGGAACAACCGCACGCCAACGAACATCACAATGATAGCCAACCCAGAGAGCGCAGTCCGATTGAAACCATATTTGTGTACATCATGAAACAGAGCTATGCAGCATCATTGATTATTATGATGGTAAATTATAAAAAAGTATTCTAATCTTGTGTAAGCTTAATGCAGCATAGTAATTTAAACGAAAGATATTTGTCACTGACGTTGTAAACGTGAAGACTTTCAAACAATTATATTTTGTATGCCATGAAATAAAGAAAAGGCACATTTGTACATTACACAGATTTGCTTTATGTGGCAACCTTTTTCACTCCTCACACGGCTATAAAATGTAATGGCCTTATTTCTGTAGGTTTGGAGTATAACATACCACAGTTGGCTGACGTTTGTGTATCTGTTAGCGGCATGCATCATCTGGATGATACCAGCCAAGCGTGGAATATGTTTGGCAGTGTCTCCTCTGATTGTATGTTATGCTGTTGGATTGCTGGTTATACAATACATCTATGGACTGGACCTAACCGACAATGAGCTGCCCGTTGAAACTTCGTCGGGTTATCAGTACAGTGAAATAGGTCTGCAGAAGTATGAATATCCCTGTTTGCCGCTCGCAGTTAAGGTACATTGTAAATTAATAACGAAAGTATGACTCAATTTGTTGTAAAACATTCTTTTTCTGCACGCATAAAGAGTGACCAATTTATTTCAAGGGAACGTTATATTTGTTCTGAAGAGGAAATTGGTAAATACATTGGTTTACACAAGAGTTTTAAACCTATTGTAAATATGGAAAGGTTAACAAAATGGGGCAACTAAATAACATGTTCCCCAAACAAATGCATAAAAATCCATAAACAGCTGAATATAATAACGTGTGGTAAAACCAGGACAGTTCTCACCGAGAACTAAATGTTTTCCGTTATTTTGTTACAGATCTTGTTTACCTGTATGTTTTGGTTGACACTGAGACAACACATGAGAGAATTGCACTTCAAGTATCAGGAAGCAAGCGATCCAGGTCTCGCACTAGAAGATAAGACAGCTCACAGTCCATCCTCCTCTCATAGTGTTGAAGCTGCTAAACGAGAAATAAGTAGGTTTTTAGCTGTACAAATTTCTGCTAAAAGCAATATGCTGTATTTCATTTAAATAGTCAATTGGGAAATGCATTTTACGTCATTGATAAAAATAGTAGGACAATCAAAATTATATGGATAAATGATAATGCGTTGAAATTTAAGTAATACTGTCATTTAGAGTAAAGATTAAATCAGATTAAATTAAATTTAAAAGAAATACAGTATGAGTCTTTATCACCGATAGCGACCTTTTAGAAATAAAGTAATCAATTACAATTGAAACCTTAGTTACAAAGAAAAAAGTATTTTCGAAGAAACAATATTATTTAAATTCCACAAATTCTATCAATTAGTCCTTAAAAGCTACAATGACATATATGTAATTTGCGGTGTTTGTAATATTAGTGTCTTCGACATATTTTCCATGTATAGCACTGCTACAATTAGTCAGTACGTAATGTTTATTTATGGTGACGAATAGCGTTTAATGGAAATTACAACATAATTCATTCATTTCACAATCTCAACGAAAAAAACTTTAGTCTTTATCAGAAAATTGCATGCCCCCTATTTGCATGAAACCGAATGTATGTGTAACTGTTCAATTTATATTAATCACAAATCACTTCTTTTGAACATTAAATTAATTGATTTGTACTAAAATAAGATTTTAGTGGATTTTCGTCTCCAAAAAACTAAACCGCCCAGGCAATCATGAATTGTCGTTCTCTGTAGGTATTGTTGGCATGTGTTGGTGGTGTCTCGTGTGCGCATGATTAAATCAGTCATTTGCATTTACACACATGTACCAATATTACAGTTAACTAATTGTAATAATCTTACCGGGACCAGGTCAGTATGACCTATTTATGGAGACGTTTTGGAGTTACTTCATTCGACATTGTTTATGCAGTTCTCCTGTTTCTCAGTGAGCCCAGTTTCAATGGACCAGTTTTCTACAGCAGAGGAATGTGCTGTTTCCGTAAAATTTGAATCAATTTGGTGTACATGTATTTTGACGTATAATTTAATAATTTAATCCTTTTTGCACGTTTTAAAGTATTTTATGAAAAAAAAAAGATTGCACAACACACCTTGTTTGTAATAACACCAGGTGTAATTAAAGTTATTGTTTACATGTATCCATGAACGTGAAGTCTCAGTCTGCATCAGTACATTTATGTGTATTTAGTTCAACTTTAAGGTAATTTGTAGTCGTTGTTGAACAACAGTAGATGTACATGCAGAGTGTAAACTTTGTTTCAGTGTTCAGTAAAAACCGTTTGTGTGAAACATACTTTTGACAAATGCTCAATGTGCAGGACAGAAATGATGCGGATTGCTCATTGATAAAAGAACGTTGAGTATTTATCAAAAAACAAGAACCCAGAACTATCGATCTATTGTCGACATTCATGTGTCTTTCTTTCTCTATCTTTGCTCATCTCTTACATCTACTACTGTCGACTGTTACTGTCACTACTACTGCGCTGCTGATGCATGGACCTATTTACCACTACTGCTGCTACAGGAAGCGCACTAGACATTGATGTAATCGACGGTCAAGGGTACGATAGTGAAACCATGAAGTATATAGGTATGTTATATGACCTCTTTAGCATACCATCTAGATTTTCTTTCCGAAAGATTCAGAAATTTTAGTTACGAGATAATGCTCCAGAATTGTGAGAAGAAAGTGATTAAAACCTGAACTGTAAGGAATAGGTATTTAATTAATGATCAATCAACATATTGAATTCTGTAAAGCATGAAATGTTTCTTTTGAATTAATCCAGTTATCTTTGATTAATTCGTTACTCCCACTAGTTTGTAGAAGTAGACTTAGAATTGTTCAAATATTTTGGTTTCAAACTAAATATTTAATGCATGAATAAAATATTCTCTTTTCGTTTGGGTATGAATGATAATTAAAAAATGCTGCATATTTGTACTTACACTAAGAATATATATTTGGCAGGATCATGGATATGGCATCTCTTGTCGAAGTACTGGATCATAGTTTGTGCAATATTGTTTCTGGTGATGGCTGTGCAAGAGGCCGTTATATATAGAATTGTATATATGGTCTTGTTCCTCTATTTCGTTATTACTTTCAAGGTAAGAATTGTACATTATTTTCACAAATCATGCCAGTGTGGTACCAAATTGATCAGTGTTCGAAAATTTATCATTTCAATATCATTAATCGTCTGTTAACAATCTTGTCATTGTATAAATCGTCGAAAGGGTTCTTGTAAAAAGGGTATTGTAAATTGCTTTTTCATGTACAGATGGTATATCGCTTCTGGCGCTTATCAATCTACGTATTCTGGTGGGTAGTGATCGTGTACTCAATGCTTGTACTCTGTATACTGTACACGTACCAGTTCCAGTCATTCCCCGAATACTGGCATAACGGGACAGGACTGTCGTATGAAATGTAAGTACAAGTTGTTAGATATTGGTGACTGGGAATGCGAAGAGAGCTTGAGACTCATTCACTGGTCTCTTTATCATTTTAAACATACTTTTTGATAAATTGAAATAACATATGCAGTTAATGCCGAGCACAGGTTTTTAATTGGGGGCAACTGTATTTCAGGCTAGTTTGGTTATAGATACCAACTAAATTATGGATTCTTTATCCATGTTTTTAGGTTGGAAGATATTGGTCTTGAACAGTACGACACGACAGCATTGTTTGTGCAGCTTCTGACCCCGACATCCTTCCTTGTGCTTATCATTCTAGAGCTTCATTACTTCCAGAAATCATTCATGCAGATCTCTGATGTCAACAGATTCAAGAAGTAAGCCATTCCGAAGTTTTCAATGTTAACAAAGATTTTTAATCTTGCCTAAAATGAAAGGTTTTCTGTTGGTGAGAAAAATATTCTAGAATGAAGGAGTAACTGAGAGTAACTAAATAAAATCAATAATTATTAACCTTTCAGAAAAAAAACTTTTCTGTTCGTAGCTGACGGTTTAGCCATTGAAGTTATAGGTTCTTGGGACTATTTCAGGTTATTTGTGGCCCATGTGATGATTTGAAAGTGACACTTGCGTTGTTATTAAAACATTTTGCAAAAAAATTGTGATTTAAATTTGCTTATTAAACTAATGAGTTAATAGCATACCTTCGCAGTGCAGAATTATTAATTCAAACACTCAAGGTACAAACTTTTATTAAGATCACAACGAATTATTCAGTTAAATTTCCAAATGGAACCTTCGTGCCACGTTTGTGCGTATTGTCATCATTCGTTTTCAGATATGAAATGTAAAACAATTTTGATTTGTTTCCAAGTTGTTTTTGAACATTCTTATTTTAACTTCCCATAAAGCATTCCAGCAGGAGACAAATACAAAATGCAAAATCCAAAGTGAGATGTCATTTTACTTCACCTTCATTTGATAGTAACTGTAATCATAAAAATTGAAAATTAGTGCCATCTTACTGTATCTGGCTTATTACATTCCGTGCATACTGAACAGTTATTGTGCCGCAAATTGAAGCTGTATAAATATATCGCCGTGCAAACGTTAATATTGCATGTAAAATTTTCACGGGGGGTAAATATGCTTGCTTTCAAAAGTTTTCTTGTCAAAGGTTAACTTTAAACTTTGCTTAGCATGCGAACATATTCTGAAATATTTCATGTTACTGTTGAGTACGACCGGAACTGATATGCCTATTCACGTTTATATGTTTGGTTTGCTGTGAAATTTGTGCCGTTTAATGTTATGTACTTCAGATAATGGCATGTAGCTCTCTCGAATTACTTTAGCTAAAAGTTCACATATTTATGTTCCTTTAAAGATAAACAGTAGTGAATCGTCAGCAAAGCTTTGCAGACCAAAGTTTTGTAGTGTTCAGTTCGGTTTCAACGAGTGAAGCCAGTCGCAATAAGTTAATGTACAGGTAGTTGGAAATGGTTCACATTGCATAGTGGGTTTTGTAACCCGAAATGAATCGTCAGCAACGTGTAGTTTTTTGTGGGAACAGCGTTTGAAACCGTCTGTAAATGTGTCCGAGAAGTGAGACATTGATTTTTCATCATTGGTTTTGCGTGAAAAACTTTATAAGAAAATCGCATATTTGCAGACTTTGTTACAATAATCCTTTCTAAGTTTTACTTTGTTTCAAGTGTGAAAGTGTTTCATTGTTTCTCGGACACGTATATGTTACAGACGATTGTAATTGGAATACCTTGTGTTTTGAAACAAAGTTTATTGTCCGTTTCGTATTTTTCACATTTCCATAGTTTGCTGAAAACTCGACTGCCATATTCAGCATGTATAATAGCACTATCATGAATTGATTCATTCGTTTTAATTTTCTTTCCTTTCGATACTTTGTACAGACTCGGTACGTAAACTAGCAATAACCGTAAAAATTAAAAGCATTTTACGTTGCAGGTTAGAGATGGGTGGAGCAGAAGGAGAACAGCAGAATGAAGGTTTGGATATAACCGATGCTGCAGCCACAGGTGAAAGTCAGCAGTTGGTAACAGAAAGCCCACCAGAAGGAGAGACCAGTGCGACTTCTGCACCAGCAAACCAGCGTGCATCTACGTGTGAGGATAAACCAAAAGAAAAGAAAAGTAAGGAGACTTCAATTGTCAGCATCTATGATAAACGAAAAAAGTGAACAGAAGTTAATCATTTTAAATCGGTTGACCATCAATCATTCCATCAAATTGTCTTATTGACATTATTTCCTCTTTACAGAAATCAGGGATAGGTGTGTACTTTGCTTTCGAAAGTGCATTCAGGTGTTGACAGAATTGTTTGATGTAATAAGTCCACATCTTTGGCGGATCATGCAAGTGCATTTCTTCAAATTGGTCTGTTTCATCATTTTCCTGACTTGTGTCGTAGAGGTAGGTAATACACCAAAAGTACGCGGAGAAAATAGTAAGAGTTAATTTGTATTTTAAATAAATGACAGTGTAATCCGTTTCCAGTTAATTATCTAAAAATTGTTCCTTGCAGGTGTCTGGCATCAATGTACTGTTCATACTTTTCCTGCTCATAGGAATGCCAGTGCCACAGTTACATTTCTTAATGAGTAATGTGGCACTCATATGGACAGCTATTGTTATACTTGCAAAAATGCTGTTCCAGCTACAGACGATCAAGAGTGATTACTGGTACAGCAATTGCACGGTAAGAATTGTATTATTAATTAACACGATGCAATATGCAGAAACTTTACAAGTCTGTCGATGGACCAGGCTGCGTGTTCATAACAGGCTTAGCTTACAGACAGGTAAATGTCAACATTTCATAGTGACTGTTTTAACTTTATTTCAGGATTCAGAGTTTCCTTTTAACGAGACCATCAACAATGCAAATTATCTGGGCCTGGAAAAGACTTCCAATTTAGCTAACTATTTACGGGTAAGTATCAAACAAATTTAGTAAACATCACAGCAGAGAGACATAAAGTCATCTCCAAATACTATCTTTTGCATTGTCATTTATTTTTATTTTCAGTATTACATTGCAATAGTGGTTATTCTGGCATTTGAGGCCATAATATATGTTCACCAAGCCCAGTACTATGCGCCTGAATCGAGAACCAAGCCCAAGACAGGAATAATCTACCCAGAGGTCAGACGACCTGACGCAGACATCGGCTTGGTGGAGTGTGCCAAATATTTTGCCAATTACTGCTTCTATAAGTTTGGATTAGAGGTAATTGCAGTTTTGTAATTTTTATTCAGTGTTATTCTGTTTCAATACAGTGTTATATATTTTAACATTTAATGTTGTAACAATTACAGTTACTAATGCAGTTATCTTTTTGGTTTCAGATCTGTTTTGTAATGACGGTTGTTACCATGGTGATTCGACTGGATGCTTACTCGCTTATCTATGGTGTACTGGTAGCGGTTTTGTTAGCCTGTAACAGACGAGTATGCTTCATTATGTGGCCATTGTACATCATAGTATTAACAATATTACTCGGTCTGCAGTATCTGTCCTGCCTTGGTGTTCCACCTGCATTGTGTTGGGGTAAGTGATTTATTTACGGCAATTGAAGGATAAGCTGAAATCTAATTAAAAATAAATGTAGCAGTAATACATATATTTAATTTATTTCTTTCAGAGTACCCATGGGCAAACAACCCGCATGTACCACTAAACTTGCAGATATACTTGTATCTACCAAGCTATGAGAATCCGCCTGATCCTTACAAACTGATAGGTATGGTTTATTAGTAAAGCATATTAGATGAAAATACATAAAATATCAGTACTTTTCCATAACCATCAACGCTTGTGCAGTTAAGACATTGGTATTGATATGCTAAGTTTGGCCAGTGAGGTCAATGCTAAAAAATATGTGTTTGCATGATTTGTGGCACATGTGTTGATGGTTATGAAAACGTGCTGTTCAAATTCTTAGTGAAATAAAGCTACAAAAGTACACTGCACAATTTTGATATTCGTTGTTCTAAGCATTCCCTCTCTTTTTCAGCGGATTTCTTCCAGTTACTGTTCGTATGTCTCCAATGGAGAGTGTTTTACATAGAGATGAGAGGTAAAGTGGAAGAGTATGGTGGAGGCAGCAACAAAGACATACTGGAGGATGTGGAGAAAAATAGACCTAATCCGGTGGAAGATTTTCTAGCTTGTAAAGAGTATGTTGTCGGACCATTAATACACATCTAATCTTTCCCAATTTTAAGGTTTCTTTTCCGAAAAGTAATCATGGTATAGGAAACAAATGAAGTGTGATTTTTGTATGTTTGTTGGATAATTGTAGATTTCCTATGTACACATCTATGAAGAAATTAGCTTCGTTTCTCTTTCAATTGAATCTAAAAAGAGAATTTCACGGGTGATTGTGGTCTTTGACCTTGCTGTTTACTTGGCTTCTTGTTCACTTCCCACATTTTCCCTTTTCACGTTCACATTTTTGTAACATTGGTGGCAATAAATTCTGACCAATTCTTATATGTGTACATCTAATCTTGTATGTGTACATCTAATTAAATACAGTAATGAAAAATAGCAATACAACCATAACATTGCTTGTTTTCAGCACCTACTTGGAATACCTGAAGGTTGCAGTGTTCCGGTACATGTTCTGGGTGACACTGGTTATCGTCTTCATAGCAGGAACGACAAGAATCTCACTCTTCTGTATGGGATACCTCATCGGAGTATTCTTTTTCCTCTGGTTTGGCATGGATCTTCTAACTAAGCCGCTGAGGAAGCTTCTTAAATTGTAAGTAATTTATTAGTGTATTCACATGGAGGGAAAATGTGAACGTTGAATACCATAGTACATGTATTGTTTTTCGAATGTTGTAATTGAAAATGTAATTGCATAATATATGAATGTAGCACATTTGGGTTATGTTCTTTTGCAGATGGAGTATTCTCTTGGGTTACAACTACTTCGTTCTCATCTGTAAATGTGCTTTACAGGTAAGTGTACTGGGTACACAGATATTTTAATTTGTAACATCATTTGTAGTATCAGATTTCTTTGCAGGATCAAGGCTTTTATATTTTGTCGGTTAAAAGAGAATAACTATTACTTTCATTGCAGCTGGTAGGTTGTGTGTATCTCAACAAGTTGGTGGGAAATTACTGTTGGCTGGTTCAGCTGCTAAGTATAGTTTGTCTGAAGTCTGGAAACTATGATCCAGGTATTTTAAACGTGATCTACTGTAACTGTTTCAAACAGTTCTTACAAAAGCATGACTGCATGAAATAAAACGACTGTTTGCAAGTTGATAGTTGCTAGGCATTTCTTTCTAATATTGGTTGGGTAATAGATAATACCATCTGACATTCGTTGTCGAGTGAAAATGAGTGCTAGGTATTATACATGTTCCAAATGATCGAAAATAACACATTTTAGTTAAACAGTATTCAAAAAGTCAAAAATAAATTAATGGAATTAAAAATAGATAAGTGATTTGGAATGGGAGTGCTAGTTTCTTATTTATGATGTGAGCCCATATTATCACGGAAGACTATCCGACTATCCATTCTATTTCAGTCCCTAAAATAGGTTTGTTCTTTGCATTGCCATGATACCCTTCACCTTTCTCTGATTCCTTGCAGTCGATGCATGTCATGAATACATTGTGCTCACAAACACCGAATCGCATCTCCCTCTACAAAAACAAAATCAGCAGGGATAATGTATACTAGATCATTTCACTACTCGTCAGTTATAGCTCCAAATTTGTAGCAGTCAATTTATTACCTGATTTACTGGTTAACGTCAAAGTGATGATGATGTGATAGGTGCTTCAGACAGATGTATTTATTTGTATTTCACTTTTCTTGTGAAGTAGGACCTGTTACCCTTTTAAATTACTTATTGTAAAGAAAAACGTAGACAATACGTTTTACGTCATAGAGATGTTTAGCTGCACCATTTGAAACTGCTCAGTACGTCTGTTTCAAATTTCTTGAACCGACTTTAGTATGGTAATTTACCTCATCACGTTTAACAATGAAATGGTGCAGCTAAACCTCACTATAGCAAGAAGCACCAAAGTTTGGATTGTTTTACGGGATTATTTCTGATTATACGCAACGTGATGAACAAGTTCCAGTGCATAGTGTAGGTAGATACAGTTAATACTTTGTGCAATTGTATGAAACACGAGTATTTCAACCATAGCACATGGCTTTTGCCAGATTCTCAAGCTCGTTTTATATCCACTGTTGTGGAAGTACATGTTATTTTGGCATGGTGAAACTATTGTCAGGAGAAAATTCAAATGCTACAGGAACCAAATATTTTTAATAACATTGGGATGTGGTAAATTTTTTTTTATCTTGCACACATTTGGTTAGGTAGCCCTGTTGTTTGATTATAACACTTAGTTTCTTTCCCATTATGTTCAGTAGACCTGTTCTTGAGCGGAACCCCCAAAATATTTTGGCAGATACATTAGCATTAATAACATGAAAAAACCTTGATAGACACTGAATTAGACAGTTAGGACATATCAAAACTAAACAACTAAATTTTGTGGTAACCTATCCACTTGGATAATTGCCTGTTCATATTAATGCTCCGTATGCTTGCTTAAAGGTAAATATTAGACTGTAAACCTATCGAAAAATGTGCAGTTGTTCAGACTTTGCAAATGTGTCGCTGTAAATATGCAAGTAAATAATATTAAACGAATGCAGAGAAAGCTTAATTAAAAACGGGACGATAAATTATTATTATTTCCATTTCAGAGGCCATTAACCTGGAGGACTGTTCTCAGTCGGCGGATTCGTCTGGATTGAGCTGGGATGCCGTGTGCTTTGTTTTCCTGCTGTTCCAGCTAAGGATATACAAGTCCCACTACTTCCGACACATAGTCACCGAACTGCTGATTGAAAACAAACTAGAAGCCAGGTAAGAATTATCCGTCGTACATGAGTTCTGCTAGTTAGAAACAACTAAAACATCACTTTACCGAGTATATGTCAACAGCAACTCGCTCTTGTGCCTGCCACTCTTGAAACCCCTAATCCAGCCTGCCTTCAGCTCTATTGGTAATGACACATTCCATGAAATGTGGATATTTATAACATGTTTTTTCGATATTTTACATGTAAAACGACAAATTTTTAGAAATAGAAAAAATGAAGTGCAGGCTGTCAAGTTCCTATTTTTTCCTATTTATTTGAGCATGTTCCTATTTTTCCTATTTTTAGAGGAATATTCCTTTTTTTCCTATTTTTCAAGCTTTCCAATCTTTGTTTCTCCATTTTACTTGTTTATCAACAATTATAGTCCCAAATTTTTTTTAGCCCCACTACACTAGGCATATTTTTACACTAGTTTACATTTTCAAAGTTTCAAATACTACCAGCATTAGAAAATTGCAAGTGACATAAACATTTCTTTAAAAAATCCCCCCGTTGTAACCCAAATTTTGTGATTTTTGTCTGTCCAGAGAGCTATTTTGACAGTAAATAATTAAGATTATTCCTATTTTTCTCCTATTTTTTGGGTAAAATTCCTATTTTCGGGGTCCGAAATTCCTATTTTCCTATTTTTTTGACCATTCCTATTACTTGACACCCTGGAAATGCAATGTTCACACATCGTTAATTCGGTTTACAGAGGAGCAGAATTGACGAACACAAACCTGATCCGTCGAGTGGAGGAGAGAAAAGAGAAGGAAAGTGACATACTCACGAACATTAAAAAGAAAATGGAAAGGTTGAAACTGAGGCAAGAACGACTGCACAAGAAATCCACCATCGATTCAGAGGACCACTTTATTGGTGAGTGTTTTGATTTTCATCGATATTCTCAGAAATCGGATCAAATGCAAAGTCAAGATAAAAATGGCATTGAATCACACATATTACATTTTTTTTCCTTTACGTTTGCATTACAAAACCAATTATAATTACTAGTATTAACATTCATACATTTTCATTTAATTAGATAAGACTTAAATAAGATCTTTATTTCTTTTACTTTACGTTTACACGTAGCACGCATATGAATTGCATATTAATTTTATTAACTACACTTCTCACTAGCTATGTTGTGTCAAGAGAAATACATTTCTCTTTCCCGAACCTGTTTTGCAAAAGTAATTGAGCAAGGCATTGTTTTAACAGCATGCCTTATGACATAAGCGTAACATAGTATTCACGCTTTCATACATGAAGAGATTTTGAAGACAGAAATGTGCAATTACACAACATAATGATATGTGCAACACTTTTTTCATTGGATGGGTTTTACTTGGTACAGGACATAGGAAAGACAAGTGGTGGCGCCCGTGGCTGATTGGCAACCATGATCAAAGTTAGCAACCAAGTTAAACAAGACATAAGTCACTGTCTCATATTTGCATCTGTTCTTTAAAACGTCAAACGGAGACTCAGATTGCGTAATATCCCGGCTATTGTTTGGAGTCCAGTAATGTTTGCGAAAGAATTAAACTTAGGGCTATTTGAAAACAAAATTCTGATTCGGATGTGTTATTTGATAAACCCACATGTAATTGGGAAGCGGAGGCCTGAGGTTTTTGTCGTCTGAGTTTTTGTCTTTGCTTAAGTTGTTCCATGACCACTGTTATTTCTCCACTAACAATGACATTCTTCTCTCAAGACCTACACGCATGAGGATTGGAATAGACAGGCACACGTCTTTCCCATACTAACTCTGTTGATAAGGTTAACTCGCATCTATCCTGCGACGTATGCTACATGTATGTAAGTGTTGTGCAAACACGTGTGCATGTATCGATAAAATTGCCAGCAGGTCAAGTGTATGAGATGCATCAGTCTGAGGTGATGATAGCAAGAAGTTATTCCCACCTTAATCCTTGAACAGCATGCAAATTGAGATGACCGCTTCACAAATAACACATTGTTGTTGTTATTTGTCATAAGCTTAGTTATCAGAAGCCAAACGCAGTACCCATACAGTAAATAATTCAACAAAACCTGTGCATACCACGTAGCTTCTTGCTTATCATAAACTGTAAGGAACCCCAAAGTACACATTACGTCGGCTCTTTTGCATTGTAGAACAGATGAGCTTGGCCATGTTCTTGCATGAGGAGAGGAAAAAAGCCCCGTTAAAGTGTTAAAATTTATCAAACCAGCTAATTACAAGATAGTTTAACTTTGAGGTTGACATCATCTATTAGAATCTCAGTCGTGTCGTACATAGTTGATGCCACCAACAGTTTCTCCATCCACAGAACTGCAGTACACACGAATCTCTTTCTATTACCTGTATTTTCTTACAGATTTTCAAACGTTTCACCAATTTATAACTTTAATTAGCTGGTATGATATTGTAAGAGTTTAATGACCCTCGGTAATTGTCAGCGTTTAGACTCGACTGATACCGATAAGTGATGTATAGATTGCTTTGAATGGGGATTTAATATTCTTTACCACGATACAAGGAAAGCAAAGTGGACAAGGATGTCAAGCGTTCACATTCTCATTCCAAAACCGTTTACTATGAATGTTTAGCCGGCAAAAATAATGTCTTAGATCTAAAACCGAAAAAAAACCCGCGTTGGACAGTTTCTGGGCCACCACCATAAAAGTTGTCGTTTACACGCGATTATTTTTGTGTGGTTGCAGTTATCAGATCAGGAGATTATTACATGTTTGAAGACGACTCGGATGATGAAGAATCTTCACTTGACCAACTGGAAGAACTAGAACCACCGTCTGAAGCTGAGGGAAAAGTTGGTCCATTAGAGGTACAGTAACATAATAGAAGTTACATCTTGAAAGAATGCAAAGATATCAGTAGTAAATTATTATTATTCAACTACGAAGTTGCTTACATATTGCATACTAATATCAGTTGCACAACAATGCTTCACATGCATTCCTCGGCAAATACAGGGTATATTGCATCTTATGTCAGTGCAATTATTGGGTCGTTTTAAACAGATTATTCAGACGGCTATGATGTACTCACCGGCAGAAGCAACAAGACAATTGGATGCTTTTCGTAGAGGGGTCAGTGAACTAAGTGAATTGCCCTTTGAACAACAGCTGTTAATTGTTTTGTTATTTCGATGTTATGTGTTTTATTACGTTTATGTGGTGACATTGTTTAATTTGTATGTATGAAGAAATATATGAAGTTAGTGATGTCAGTAGAATATTCCGTTTTGCATACAATACATGTACTTGCTTGTTTTCTGTGCACAGAGACTTCGTCGGAATGCAATAGTTGCATTTGAACCTTCAGAAGAACTCCAGTCAAGCGTCCTAGATCTGGCTATGCGATTGCGCCCCGAGGTGATGACCATCAAAACGAAAACAATCTTAATGTTAAATTTCAATTAATGTTACGTGGTGGATAGTCGTACTTCATTGCAATTGCTAGTTGTTTGTTTCTTTTTGTGCACGATGGATGAGTCGGCGTCGTCAACAATATTTACACTTGATGAGAGAATGCGGACAAAATTTCAAACAAACTGACATACAATGAACTATTTAGGATATTGAAATTTTGTTGTTAAAATACAGTTACAGCTTACAGCAAACTATGGCCATGTCACTGAAGATGAAGACAGCTCGGCCGAAGAAACGGATAATAGTAACGACCAACTGGCCCAACTAAGAACCACTAGTATGCCACATACGGCACTGAAAAGTCAGTTGCGTACAATTAGTCGTGGACAGCTGAGTGCTTCTAGTCACCCTGGTGTATGAGCCTAAATCAAACTGTTATGTTCACTGTTTCTTTTCCGGTCTCATTGTTTATATTTATCGTCATCATTAATCTTGCCGTTTGTGTTTTTCTTTAGTTTAGTCAAATTTGCCAAAGTGCCTCCACAGAAGGACCATACTTCCACCTTCCCTAGTCACTGGGGCTGTGCTTTTGTATATCGTGAATTTTCAGCTAATTAGGTCAGCAAAGAAGCTCCATTAATTTATTCTTGTGAAAGTTGCTTATCTAGTTACTAGTTTCTTTTATTGTTGTTTGTTTACAGATTCTGAACACAGCAATTACCAGTAAAGATTCAAAGGAAGCCATTCAAAGAATCAGGAGGCAAAGTTCTGTCAGAGAAGTAAGTCTTTAGTACATTTTCTCCCATAAAAATCTACCATGGAAATGTGTGTAAATGATTTGATACCCACTCCCATATGAAAAAAATGGAATTTTTTGTGTATTACATGTATTTCAGTGAGCCTGTATTTTATTAAGATAGTATGATTAATACGTTCCTCTTTTGAAGTCGTTCACTGAAGATGATGATCGACGCAGTTCAACAAGTTTGTCACCTAGATCTCCCCGGACAAGTGCACACGAGGGTGGACCAGGTAGCCCGTCACGAGGTAGTAAATTGCCACAAGTTTCGGAAGAAACAGACGGAGATGAATGTCCAGATGAAGAAGGAACTGGTCGTAAACGAGGTTGGTTAATGATAGAGCTGGGGCGATTCATCGGATATCCGATGAATCGATTGGAAGGGCTTAAGTCGGCGATCATCGATTTTAAATTTGACATCGGATCATTGTCCTTATTTGGGCATGAACTTATCATGTTGAATATTTTTCATTATAATGCCCACAAAGCCTTCAAAATTGAACATATTAATCACCTATATTTTGTTAAGCAATGTATCTTGTGTCATTATATATTATTAACTACCTCCGCTATGAAACAACAACAGCCAAAAGCTCAATTCCTGAAAACAACGTGAAAATATGACACACTTCAAGCCAAATTTTAGAAGAATATGCTTGATTAAATATGGTAGCCGATGCATCGATCATCGATCGATTTTAAGCCACCGATCATCGATGACAATCTTTACCCGATGCCCGAGCTCTAGCCCTGACCATCCTGCCATGCTTTTTTCATAGGCAATCACAGAAAACGTGATAGGAATTTGTGGAAATTGAGCAGTTTCTTGCAGAGATGGACCGGTGAGGTTTTACACCAATGCATGATGCATTAACAAGTGTAAATCAGTGCCATATTTCGCTCATTTTGGCCCCGCAATAGCTGCAAATGATTGAAGCAGTTCACAGCAATCAAGACGGGGTCATCAGCAAGCATGTCTTATCTCTTACTCTGCCGCATTTATTCCCGGCACTTTATGCAAAACCTTCCTCGCTACAGCTATGCAGAGACTGTTAAGACTATCAAGTAACTCACAGCAAAGCAGTCGAGTAAAAACCAAACAAATATATTACTTCTTAGCTAATTAATCACCGCTTGCTTAATGTCTGCTGCTAAAGCTTGCAATTTGCTCGGAATTTTAAGACTTCATTGCTAATTCGAGTTTCCGAACAGAAATACTTTGCACAAGCTGCTATAAAAGAGCGACACCGAGCTACATGTAGAAACCATAAGTCGACTTAAAAGAAGAATTCTGCTTTTAGAGCTCAAAGCAATCGAGAAGACGCAAAGGCAAGCTTAAGCTAAATAGGTCGGAAATTTTACTCGCTGCACTTTTAATTCCCGATAAAGATACATACACTTATGTTTTACAGCCCCATATGAATTCACTGTGCGTACCATATTTGCCCGAAAGGGAAACCAATTTCAAATATCATTGACTTGCTACCATCAGAATGCCACGTTCAGATGAAACTGACAGATCATTTTGATCCAGTCAAGGGATACCAGGAGACTTTGCAAAGGAACGAATGGTCCCTGAGTCAGAGCAAAAACCCCACCCATTTCAATGTGTTCGAGATTCTAGAGTTCTTGTTTCCAACAGCCTCCCTCTTGACCACAAAGCAATATCTTTGGCCTTTCAAGCTTAGTTAGCCAGCAGGCACATGACTAAATTAGCTACTGACCACAGGAGCACAAAGCTGACAATACTAGACCGGGGACTCCCTGGAGAAAATTTGACAGCTTGACCAGAGCACAGCTCTTGTCTCTATTAGAACTAACTAGAGACAAGCAAAATAAGATCAATTTTACCAATAATACGAGCATTAGCACTAGCATAATTGCTGGCCTTCCTATCATTTTGAATCACATTACTAACGGAAGGCTTGCATATTATCGTTATGTATGAACATTGCATTTACGCCTGAGTGGACAAACAGCTGAACAAGGCCAAATTCAGGTACATAGTATCAGGAAGCCACAAGGTGCAACGTATGCTTTTCAGTCAACATCTCATTCATACTGCCAGTGTAAACCAATAACTATCAATGCATTTAAAATTAAGGGCACCGAATTAGTATTATGTTCCCAAGATACTACAGGAGTCATTAGTACTTAAGAACATTCACAAACGACAATAAACGATGTGGTCCAAAACATCTGCTGCCCACAGACACACGTACTGACCACACGCCGTCGCACAATGGGCATGTTACACAATAACTGTTAACAGGCCAAAAATGACGACTTTATTCTGTCACGTGTCCCTAATGTAGGGTATTAATTATATTTCTAGTAAATAATTGAGATCAACAAATTACCAGAAAAACTACTTCAGAACACCTTAAATATCACAAGGTGTACTTGAAATAAATTTACCGCACCAAGTGTGATCATGTTGTTATAATAAACATATTATCCTGACTTTACAATTCGGGTTATTAAATATGGGATAGAGACATAACAGTATGAAAGCGCGTACTGCCTGACAGGGATCAATACTTTCAGTTTAGTATGCGGTTTATCAACGGATCGTGTTGTTTTTCTCTTAACATTTTACCACCATAAATTAATCAATACTTTACATGTATGTTGGTGCCAATATCAAGATACGGTACTTGCCTTCATATAGTATCGTAAAAATTGTATCAGTTATACTAACATTTAAGAAATAAATAATTGATCAACACCGTTTCGCTCTCTATCGTTGATTTCAGAATACCTCTACTCCTCCATGGCAACTCACATTGAATATCAAACGCGACTGACTTTGACCTTCTTTGAAAAGGGAAATCGGAGGAATTCCAATTAGCGATGACTTTGATTAGTTCGGTTTCATAACAGTTTGATATGAAAATAATCCATTGGTTATATGATACATCCACAAAAACAGTTCGACATGAAGTATTGTCTTTCACTCGAGAGTACATTACATTTTGTTTTCCTTTTCAATCTATGCAGGTGACCATGACAAAGTCACTTTATTGTACCTACATGTATTCGTCCGTGCTTTATCAATTCATCAAATCATTGTTAAAATAACTGGGTCCATAACATATGGACATATTTATTTAATTTAGTCTTCTGTGAAATATTGACTCTGGTCTCAACAATGATTTATCGTACGGAACATTATAGTGCAACCTACCTTTAAGTTGATCGTGTGGATCATTTGACGTTCTCATGATGTCCAGAAGGTGACTCTCCAGAGAAGGAAACCTCATTGCGTCGTATGCGTTATTCCGGTCCTAAAATGATAAAAACGGATTTTCTACATGATATTAATAAAATGTGGGACTTTTTTTAACTTTTCCTTTGACGCACACGCTAGTTGCACAATTTATAAGGAATAACTTCAGTGAAAGTACCCTGCAGATAATTTTACGTTTTACTTCAGGTATTAATCGTAAATGGGCTACACAGCATTTACAGTTGAAAATATATCGTTTCATTATCCTGTATTTAAATACCACTGCTCAAACAAAATAATTATAATATTGTGCCACATGTATCAACATATGTATCCCTTTGTCATGTAAATTAAATATTTGACAAGTAAATGAACAGTGTTCAGGATAGAGTTAATTTAGATCAATAAACTACTTATGCTGCTACTCCATGACCCCTGGTTTGACGTAATACCAAAAACTATACTCGTCAATGGGCCAAATTTACGTCCGTTAGTTTTATTATTGCGCCATACAAAATAATTGGCTCAGTAAAACTATATTTCTGCTATCATATACTACTCTTTAATTCATTTATGGTAAAAATACGAGCTTTTTCTATTGATTTCAGCATCCTAACCGGTGTAGGATGTGGCTTCTTGGAAGCCATCTTGAATATTTTAGGGGCCTCTCACCTGCTGAAGCCCTAACATATTCCCTCCTTCTCTTTGGTTTTCATAGCCAGGGAAGTCGAGGGATGGTTTGTTTCCCATGTCTGAATGTTGCATCTGCCCTGGGAATGATGTACTGCGACGAAATTTGGACGGGGAGATCAACATTGCCGAGTTCATTTGACCTTGTTGGCTGTGAGCCTTCTTCACCGGGGCCCCGATGGGGTTTAGATTTGGCACTGTTCGGCGTGTACCTTGCATGTTTGCCCACGGGTTTGGGATGTTTTGCGACCAGGAAGACCCTTGGGGAGCCGAGCTCCATGTGGGGTAGGTCTTGGAGTTGTTTAGGAACACATTTTGAGACTGCATGCCTCGCTGGAGTGGGAAATTGTGAGCTTGCTGGGTGCCAATCTGACCAGTGATGGCTCTGCGTTGTGCTGCTTGCTGTTGCTGCAAATTCAGACCACTACCAGGGTGTTGTTGTTGCTGTTGTTGTATGCCAGCCATGTTGTTGAATATTGGAGCAGGAGGAAAGTTCTGAAATGTAACTGCCCCATTTAGGGTCTGAAATCCTTGTATGAAAGTATCATCAGCTGTGGCTGTTGACCAAAAGTTGCCACCGGGAGTGCTGGTTGAGGCTGCAGGTTCACCAGATGAAAGACCCAACTGATTCAGTGAATTCGCCACTGAATTCACCACATTTTGATCCACAGTTCCATTCTTCTGCCCCAGTCCTACCTTATCATCCCCATTCTGATGGGGCTGTTGCCCCTTCAACTTCAAGGCATCCTCTAAAGCTTGTTGGTCTGAAGTCGATGTTTCTCCATTTTGTTTGACAGCCAGCGTTTCATCTTGCATTTTAGGATCGGGTGAAAACAAAGACTGATTATTCGTCAACTGGTTGAAATCTACCGGCGAAAGCGCTCGTACGTTTGCCTGAAGACCTAATCCGTAATCCCCCATCAGATTAAAGTGTTCTGAGCTGTGGTTGCTGGCTTTGGGGGATAATTTGCTGAGGATTTCTTTCGCTCGTCCTTCACGTCTCGTACTCGTCAGATTCATCTGTAAGTTTGACGTTTAGTTTCGTACTGCAGCTCGGACCTCGTTCTCGCCGCGATATAAACATCATCTCTCGTACGGAAGCCGCTGTGGTTCACTCTGAGAAACACAATAAAAGGAGCAGCGCAGAATGATAAAATTACAGGGGAGAACCTGCCTGAGCCTCTGACCTGAGCCTTCCTGAGACTGTCTTGAGATTGCCCTAATGAGCATGCGCATTCGTTTTTAGGTCGTATTCATCACGAATACTGATCAATATGCAAATAAAACCATATGTGACCCAGATACAACACATGGAGTAAAGTACT
>JBCAUI010275523.1:0-15856 GCA_038406195.1 Haplosyllis anthogorgicola
AATCTTACCAATAGAGTGTTGGCGAGATGACATTTTTGAAAATATGTACCTCGCGAATATCCAATAGAGTACCCCCAGTCATGAAGGTTGCGGGAGGAGCCCGTGAACACAAAAGTGATACGAACAGGACAGATCTTTGACAAAAAGAAATTATTATCAAATTATGCGTGCATGTGTTTTTTAAGATCTGGTTATTAACATCATTAACATCATTCGTCTGTTGATCAAAGACAAAACCCCCAGATCATTACAACACAAAATAGCACAAACAACGCATCTTCTTTGGATTCCGATTGTTTTGATATTTCCATTTAATAACGAGTACAAAAGGGGGAGATACATAACGCATTCGCCGCTTATCTCCCTGGGAAGGCGTGCTATTATCAATAACATGTCAGTGTTACGACATAATACCACGTATCCTATACCGGTCTTTTTGAATGCGTTCGCTGATACGTCCTGCCCGATAGGAGGACGGGAAATGGGCATCACAGTCAAAAGGTGGAGACTACTTAGAGACGGACATCACCATTGTGTTCCCTTTATAATCCAAGAATGGTGGAAATTGTGTAATAGTTAATTACCGAAAACGAGACATTTAACTAATTAATGCACGAGGCTTTAGCCCTATTGTATTGCCTTACTGTAATTTAGCTTTAGTGTAATGTCGAGTTTGAGGTGATTAACTGACTTAATACTTGTCAAGTTAGATATCTACCATTGTTGGTTGATCTGTCTTGATTGAAAGCGTTGACCATTGCTATTGTAAGTTGTTTGCTTTGAAACTGTTGACCCATTTGAAATGCGTCTATTGTCAGGTGTGAATTCTGTAAAAGAATATCGACTTTCAAACAAAAGAAATCAACCTATAAATGACTTAAAGATGAAAGAAGCAGGTGGTTCAGTATTGGTCAGAAGAAATTTATTGGGGATGGCCATCTTTGATTTTGTACATGTCAATTTTTTGACACCAGTTCAGCTGAGAGCATTGAGATAATATGCAGTGCAATTAGTCACAATGGAAGTGTTACATTCACAATAGGTCTGAATGCTTTGACTGTGTGACCAGTCAGCAGGAGCCAGTGCCCCTATAAAAGGCAAATTCTGCTGACAAATTTATTCATTTCTGACCAAGTCACTGCACAGTTTTCATCCAGCCCCTGTGCATTTGATACATCTGCTGTGCCCATCAGGTCCACCCCTACAATGTTGTGTGGTTGTGGACTGTTCCAGCTCTCAATTGCACGCACAAAACGGGTCTAGACTGGATCTTTCATCTTTAAAAGTACTGCACCATTTGTTTTCTCAGTGGGGCACAAAGTGTATGTGGCAAAGTGTGATTGTATTGCTAAAAGTACGTGATGGCTTGCTGAACTGCAATAGTAAAGCACAGGAATTTTCTGCCGCCTTATAATTGTAGCAGCACCAGACGGGCAAAAAATACAAGCTACACTTCGTTCCCTACTGCTAATGCCGACTATCCTAGTCTTTAAAAATGCCTCTATCATCTTTAAAAGTACTGCACTGTGTGTTTTCTCTTGGATAAAGAAAAAATATTAATTGAACTGCAAACTTGCTCAGCGTCACTGAGTTGGCAATTGATGTTATTGAATTTCTCTCTAATGCTTCACTGCTACGTTTACGTAGTATGTCACTAAATAATTCATGTAGTTGATTAGTGTTAGTGTAGGAATTAATTGATCATAAATCAATAATCATAATCATAAAAAGTATAAAAAAACTGTCAGTACCAAGGTTCTGCATACATTGATCAAGAATAAATGAATACAAATGGGTAATAAGAATTAACATGTACTACAGCTGACTATATACTTGTTTGTGTGATCTCAGTACAGATATTAGTTTATTTTCACATATTCAATGGAACAAATGTACTTTATTACGTACACAATTACAGTTAATTTAAATTGGTGGCACTGCACGTAAACCTGAATTTCAGTACCATTATTACTGATAATAAAGTGGCTTAGTCAAGGCCCAAATAGTACCTTCAGGTCTTCACGTGCTTAGAACTGATGCCTTTGCAACTCAATTCATCACAACACTTGTTGTCATGACGTAAGCAAAAAATGACGTCAAACCATTGAGTGTACTCTATTGGCATTTGGCGAGGTGTAAATTTATCAAATTAGGACCCTTGCGAGTACTCTATTGGCAGTGGCGGATCCAGAATTTACCGTAGGGGGGGGGGGCGTCCGGCCCGTTTATTTGCCCAAAAATAGGGAAAACTGCATGAAAATTAAGAAAAATTTGGCCGTGGGGTCGGGGGCGCGTGCCTCCTTCGACCAAAAAGCAAAATTGTGTCAGGTGTTGAGGGCCATCAATGAAATATTATTCATGAAATGAATTTTTTTCAATTGCGTAGATGGCCATTTTCATCAAAATTTTATCCTAAACATTGGCGGATCTAGGGGGCGCCGCCGGCATGCGCCTCCCCCAACAGCCCAAATTTTCTTCGTTTTCATGCACTTTCCGCTAAATTTTGGGCGAAAATAGGGGGTGGCGCCCCCCCCCAACGGAAAATCCTGGATCCGCCCCTGAGACTCTATCTATAGTTGTCAACTACTGTGATATGCAGTCAATTATTTGAACTAGGATATTAATGTATGCAAATGTATTCATGAATAAGATAAGAAAAATATCAAGTATAATTAACACAATATTTTTTTACTCGCTTGAGGAATTTTATTTCTCAGTAGCATTGCCTAAATAAACATTGAAATAATGTTCAAAAATATGTGACACCCAATGCATGCATCGGTGAAGGTAAATAGATAATTTGGCTGCCAACATAATTGGTCTAAATTATACTTGTCATGTTTTGATGTTCAAGTCATAAATTAAATTATATAAATATGTTACAACAGTAAATAGGCCTAGTAGAAATATATTTCAAATTAAATCATAAATGCTTTTAATTTAATCAGAAATGCATTCATTTGGTGTACATATAAATATGTTCCAGTAATATTAATAACTGGTTTTCTTGTTCTAAAATCAAATGAAGTTCCGTCAGTTTCCCATAACGACGATGTATCACCCCATTTCCACTTGAGATGTTCCAGTTATTTAAGCGCGGCTTTAAAATTGTATGTTTAACTGCAGTTCAAAATTTTTGGCCATTTCTGCTGCAACACAAATGTGGCAGCACTGGATGGACAATTAATGCGGTGTACACTTCGTTCCCTACTGCATTAAATGAGAATTTGCCAAATTAGATAAATATATTCAGAAAGTAATGTGTTTCAATGATGTTCCTGATATTCCTTTGAATTTCAGTTATTGAAGACAAAGACAATGGCTGGAATGGAAGAAGATGGAGTGGATAGGACGGAAATGTTCCGTTACATCCTGAATGTGCACAATGGAAAGTGCCGATATCCAGACCTCATTGACTACAAGATTCTGAACTTCAAAAACAAGAAGGATATCAAAAAGTACGTCCTATCTGGTAGAGGAAGAGAAAGATTTAGCATATTGAAAATGTATGGTGGTGACATGGTGTGTGCTGATTTGGGTCCAGCACAGATGTGCCCAAGATACAAGTACAAAGGTTCCTACTGTAGATCTCAGTGTGACATGTTTCATCTGTGTGAGTACGGACTCTGGAATAACTGTAAACACAAAGAGAAGTGCCAATATTTCCACGACTTACAGAATGAGCACAACAGAAATGTGGTGCAAAGGTTGTATCTCTGTGATATTCCGGGTGAAGATATTCTATTGTATTTAAGACTCCAGGTAAACCAAGCAATACTGGGGCCTGGAATAGAACTAATAATTGGAAATGATGCCCCAGCAACGCACAACACTCAGGGTTGTAATGTAGCTGCACAATCACAAACTTGGCAGCCATTGACAGACAATTCTAGCAACAGAATGGGCATTGGAGCGGGTAGGCAACCATTGTCTCAAGATTTTGGAAGAAGAAGAAGTTTTCTACATCAAGAGCAAAATGTATTGGGCGACACAGGAAATACCCAATACAAGTCCAGGAGAATTCCTGCCAATAATGCTATTTTACCGTCACAACCTTCAAACAATTTCAAAATTCCAGCAAGATTTCAACCAGCTCTTGATAGATCTGAACTGATACACTACATCTTGGACCAGCATAATGGTTATTGCCGATATCAGGATCTTATTGCAGAGGAACTATTTGGTTTCAGACACGAAAAGGACGTACAAAGACATATTCTTTTGGAAGATGGACGAAAAAGGCTTAGTATTTCGTCAAGTGCAGGGATTGACATAATATATGTGAGTCTAGAGGGTGCTAAGATCTGCCCAAAGTATAAGTCGAATAGAACATCATGTAAATCTGGATGCAGAATGTTTCATCTTTGTAGCCATGGACTCTGGGACAACTGTATGTACAAGAGCAAATGTAAATACTTCCACAGTTTGCAGAATGAACACAATAGATCTGTAGTGAGGAAATTACGGCTTGATGATCTTGCTGATGAAGATATTTTATTGTACTTAAAACTCGAGGACTTCATCAAGAAAAAAGCTGGAGTACAGGAGTTTATATCTCAGGTAGCACAAGACATTGTGGGGAGCCTAGCGTCATCCAATATTTTCCTCAAGAATGGTACAAGAGTAGAACTAAAAGAACGGGTTAGATCCAAAAATGCATGGAGTTCGGCAGTTGCCACGTTAGACGAGTTGGATGTCCAAACTCTCCAAAGTATAGAAGACTTAACTGACATTGATCCGGAAGAAAACGATGATTATGATAAAGATGATGATATGGCAAAGGCCGTTCGCAAACAAAGTTGTGTCATTGACGAAAATCACAATAATGTCAAACATAAATACAAAAGAACGTTTGATAGCAATGAGGAAACGAGAACTGATAGTAAAAATCATGGTGAACATTATGACATGGCAGTAGATGTCGATAACACTAGAAAACCTGATAATAAGAAACGCTGTACTGTTTCAATAGGCAATATGCCAGATAAAGAGACTCAAAGACAACAATCTATTTCTGGAGTAACACAAGACATAGATGAAAGTCATGCAAATACGCAGTTCCAAAACTTTACGACCGCAATAGAGCAAAACTCTAAAGGAAACAATGCACATACACAGTCAGAGACCAGTGAGACTACAATAGCACAAGACATTCAAGAAAATCCTGCACACATTCAATCACAAATCATTTGGACCACAACATCACAAGGCATAGAAGGAAATCATGCACATATACAACCACAGACCGTTGGAACCACGGGAGCACAAAACATTCAACGAAACAATGCTTATATACAGCCACAGAATTTTGAATCCACAATAGTACGAGGCATTCAAGGAACTCATGCGCACATGCAGCCACAGAAATTTGGAACGATTATAGCACAAGGTATAGAACAAAATTATGCACATGTACAGAACTTTGGGTCCACAGTAGTACAACATGTAGACGGGAACCATGCTTATTATCAGCCACAGAACTTTCAGACCACAGTGGCTCAAGGTACAGAGGGAAATTATGCACATGTACAGCAACAACACTTTGGGACAATAGTAAAAGGTATAGGAGGAAACCAAGCTTACATACAGCCACAGAATATGACCACAATAGTACAAGGCAGCAATGGAAATATTGCTTACATGCAGCAAGAGAACTTTGGGACTACAATAGCACATGGCATTCAAGGAAACAATTCTTACACACAGCCACAGAACTTTGGAACCGCTGCAGCACGATATATACATGGAAACCATGTTTATATGCAGACACAAAACCCTGGGACCACAATAGCACATGGTATTCAGGAAAACAATGCTTATATGCAGCCACAGAGCTTTGGAGCACAAGAAATTCAAGGAAATAATGCTTACACACAGCCACAGAACTTGACCACAATAGAACAAGGAATAGAAGGAACCCACGTTTATATCCAGCCACAGAACACTGAGACTACAATAACACAAGACATTCAAGGAAACAATGCTTATATGCAGCCACAGAACTTTGGAATCACAATAAAACAAGGCATGGAAGGAATCCATGCCTACATACAGCCAGAGACTACAATGCAGATGACAATAACAGAAGACACTCTGGGAAATCATGCATCTGTACAACCGCAGATCATTGAGACACCAGAACAAAACATTGAGGAAAACCATGAAAGTGAACACCCACAGATCCAACGGTCAAAAGCAAGACAGGACTATCACGCCAGTGACCACAATACAAAAGACTCTGAGAATCAGGGGATGTTGCAGGCACTCAAAGACGAAATTAAAAACCTAAAAAGGATTGTAGAATCACATATGGCTGGGAGTGACGTGACACCAAAGGAAGAACTAAGTCATTCTGAGATTGAGAAAATAGGAAAAAGTAGGAAACTAGAAATAAAAGAACCATCCAATTCTAAAACGTCAACATTGGAACAGTCAAGTGACTCCATGATACCCCACAGCAATTCTATAGTGAAAAAAAAGAAATCTAAAAACAGAAGGAAAGCAGAATTTGAAGAACCAACTAATTCAAAAATGTCAGGGCAGCCATCAATTGCTGGCTTGGCTGCAATACAAAAAACGGCAGCTAAAAGTGTTACGACAGATGATAGTGATGGTAGTGATGAAAATATTGATACCACTGTCGATTTAGTTCATGAATTTGTTTCCAAAACGCCTTGTAGGATAGATGAAAATCATGATGGCAATGTATGTGAGGACGCACGAAATAATAGTTATGAAGTGAACGAGGAAAGATACAATACAGGAAAGAGCAAATATGAACCTGAACGGCAGTACAGAACAGAAGAAAATTACCATCCACATAAGGAAACAAGAGATGATTATGATGAAACATGTGGTAAAAGATACGGTACAAGAAAGAACAAATGTGAAGTTGAAGAACGTTCCAGGATGGAAGAAGAATACAACAGGAATACACCTAAGGAAACAGGATATCACAGTGATCAAGAATTTAGTGAAAGATATGGTACGAGAAAGAGCAATTATGAAGGTGAAGAACGTTGTAGGATGGAAGAAGAGTACAACAGGAAGGCATATGAAGAAGCAGGAAATTACAGTCAGGAAGCATATGGTGAAGAATACAGTACAAGAGGGTACAACTCTGAACCTAAACGGAGTTACAGGGTTGAGGGAAACTACAGCAGCAATGCCTATGCAAAAGCAGGACATGGCAGAGGTGACGCATATGGCGAAGGATACGGTCGAAGAAAGGGCAACTATGAACCTGACCAGCGCAATGCAACAGAAGAAAAATACAGCAACAATGCGTATGGAGAAGCTAGACATGATGATGATGAGGAGGAAGTATATGGTAAAAGATACAATATAAGAAAAGGCACCCATGAACCTGAAAAGTATTACAGAACAAAAGAAAAATACTATGGCAACAGAGGGGAACATGAACAGTGGTATAGAATTAAAAGATGCTACGGCAATGAGTATGAAGACGCAGAAAATAACAGCGATGAAGTATATGATGAAAGATATCATACAAGAAATGATAGATATGGAGATGAAGAGAGCTATTCTAGAATGGAAGAACAAGATAATACGAATGCATATGAGGAAGCAGGAGGTTATGGTCATGCAGTGTATGGTGAAAGATACAATACAAGAAAGGGCAGACTTGAACCTAAACAGTGTTATAGAACTGAAGGAACATACTACAGGAATACGTATGAAGAAGCAGGATATCACAGAGGTGATACATATGGCGAAGGATATGGTACAAGAAAGGGCAACTATGAAGACGAAGAACATTGTAGGCAAAAACTAAAATACACCAACAAATTATGTGAAGAAGTAGGAAATTATAGTGATGACCCGTATGAAGAAAGTTACAACACAAGAGAGGGCAAATATGAAGATGAACAACACTATTCTGGGACAGAAGAAAAATACAACACTGCACATGAAGAAGCAGCAAACTATAATGAAGGATACAGTGCAAGAAGAGGCAACAATCACTATGACTATGAGAACGATCAGTGGACAAACAATGATGAATGGATAAGAAATTATCCAGACTTCATTCATGAACAACGTTACAGAAGAGACAGAAATGACGAAGAGCTTAGTGAAGATTATGATACAAGAAAGGGCAAGGATGAATCTGAACAAATTGATAGAACAGAGGAAAAGTACAATAGGAATGAATTTGAAAAACCTGGATATAATAGTGATGAGGCATATGGTGAAAGATATAGTGCAAGAAACAGAAATTATAAAGAAGAAGAAGAACGTTACAGGATGGAAGAAGAATACAACAGAAAGGCATATGAAGAAGTGGGATATGATACAAATGTCGCATATACAAATGAAGAAGGGTACAATGCAAGAAAGTACAGTAATGAACCTGAAAAGCGTTGCAGAATAGAAGAAAAATACAACAGTCATGCGTACAGAGAAGCCAGAAATGATGAAGATGACGATGACGTATATGGTAAAAGGTACAATACAAGAATGGGCAACTATGAGGATAGAAATTATGACTCAAATGATCAATTGATTACAGATAGTCCAGAACTCATTTCTTATCAACGTTCTGGTACCAAAGGAAAATACCATGGCAATGAATATGAAAAAGGACATGACGGAGATGACACACATGGCGACAGAAATGGTGCAAGAAAGGGCAATCTATATGAAGAAAGAAGAGATGACCAACTACACAGTAAAGAAGATAGAGGTGAATATCGGAGTGAAGATTTAAGAGAGGATAAATATGAAGATGTGGATAAATATGAAGATGAATATCATGACGAAGATCATTTTCATTTTCCCAGCGAAATAACCAACAACCAAACTGACAGCGAGGTTGAAGATCAAGGAATCACACTTAGCTGGGACGAAATGAAGAAACAAGGAAATGTTATCGAGCAACTGATCAAATTCCCGGATGGATGTGCGACCCTGACAGATTTACAGAAATCACTATCGGACCTTTTCCCGACGACTAATGAGTTATTGCGATGGCTACTAAGACGTGTTGGAAAGAAAATATGTGTTTTGAAATGCCACAATTTCAAGCAAGAACATTACGTGAAGATTCTAGTACAGAACTGTAAACTTTGTTTTTATTACTGTACGAAGGGTGAATGCCAAAGTGAACTTTGCCAATATGTTCATCTGTGTAGAAACTATGTGGCGGAAATTTGCAAGAATAAAAATTGTAGCCATTCGCATGATCTCAAAAGCGCTCATAATTGGCAAGTTATTCAAGCCTCCGGAGTGGCATTTCCAACCGTAGACTCAATACTGACGGTAATTAGGCTTTCAGTTCCGAAAATATGCAAGGATTACCAGAACCTTACAAGAGGTTGTAGCAAGTTCCCCTGTGCAAGATTTCACCTGTGTGCCCGTTTTGTTCAGATGATATGTCATCCAGGATGCACCAGAAGTCACGATATTCATGACACTTATCACAACAAGGCACTGTCCAGAGCTTACGGCTTCTCGCCAGAAGGTGCACTGAGAGCACTGAAGATGACCGGTCCGGTAGAGCAAGCAAATATGAAGCTGTTAAAGCGGAATCGTATTCTGGTCAATATTGGTTGTCCCCAGGAACTACCACAGGGAACACAAAGTAAACCAGAAAGGCAGTCCAAACAAGAACATTTCCACTCAGAGGAAACTCAGACCAAACGACAAGGAGACACACCAAGAACATGGGCCATGATTGCCTCACAAGGGAAACAAGAAAGACAATTTGAACGAGGAAAGGACATAGAAGAACGTGCACAAGCCAATGAAAAGAGGGCCACACAAGAAAAACAATCAGAGAAAGAAAATGATAAAGAGGAGAATGACACACAAGAAATGAACAAACAGAAAGTAAATTTCCAGAAAGAGGAAGGCATGCGAAAAAGGGAGAGCGTGGGTGAAAACAACCGGCAAGAACAACACCAGTCAGTGCCAGATTTTCGGCAAATACAAGAACAATATTTACAAGAAACTCATACGAAGAAAAAAAGAAACACAGCAGAATCGTGGTCCACGACTGCAACCCCAGGGAAAAAATTTAAACAATTGAAGTTATTGCAGCGTGACGGTAAATTCATCAATATTCCTTGTCCACCAGAACCTGAACCACAGAAGACAGACTACATACAGGAAAGTCAATTCGAGCCAGAAAGAGACAGATCAGACACATGGGCCAAGATTGCCTCAGGAGGCAGACAATCTGAACAAGAAGAGCAGTTCAAGCCGGAAAGAGACCCAGAAGGACACAGACAACCCGAGCAAAAGTCGCCCAAGCGAGAAAAAGAGTCAAAGGAAGAGGGTGAAACACAAGAAAGTCAATGTAAACAAGTACATCTCGACTTAAATGAAACTCAAATCAAGCAAAAAGCAGATACGCCAGAAACATTGGCATTGAATGCCTCACAAGTAAGACAATCTAAACAAGAGAAGTTGTTACAGCAAGAAAAACTTTCTCCTCAGAAAATACAATATGAACAAGAAAGGGACACGGAAGGACGCAGAAAACCCAAACAAGACACACAACAGTCAAAGGGAGAAAATAATAGACAAGAAGGACAATATAAACAAAAAAATGATACACGAGAAAGACAGGCAAATCAAGAAAGAAACACGCCAGAAACCTGGGCCATGATGGACGCATATTGGAGACAAGAGAGAAAGTCTCGTGAAGAAATATACTCACAAGAAACACAGGCCAATCAACATAGAAACACGCCAGAAAGCTGGGCAATGATCGATGCTCAATTGAGACAATACGGGCAAGAAAGAAAATTTAGTGAAGAAGTGTATTCACAAGAAACTCAGGCCAATCTCCAAAGATCAGAAACTTGGGCTGCGATCGATGCTCAACTAACAGAAGAAACAGAAGAAGTGAATTTACAAGAAACAAAACAACACAGAAGTTCAGCAGAAACATGGGCTAAAATCGCCTCACGAGGGAAAGAATTCAAACAAAAGAAGTTGTTGGAGCGTAACGGCAAAGTCATCAATGTTCTTTGTTTTCCTGAAGTTATGCCGAAAACAAAAAATAAACAGTTTGAGTCAGAAAGAGACAGAGAAGAAGCATGGGCCTTGATGGCTGCACAGGAAAGGCAAGCTAAACAAGAGAAGTTAACACAGCACCTAGAATTTTTGGCACAGAAAATACAAATTGAACAAGAAATACGTTCCCAGTTGGGAGAGAACACAGAACACAGACAAGCTAACCAAGAGAGACAGTCAAAGGAAGGAAACATTACGCAAGAGAGACAATATAAACAGGAAACCTGGACCAGGATCGACGCAGAATTGAGACAATCTGAACAAGAAGGCCAGTTGGAACCATATAGAGACGCAGAAAGGCACACACAAGCCAGGGGAAAGTGGGCCACGCAAGAGAAACAGTCAAGGAAAGAAAATGATACCCAGGAAAGACAATTCAAACAAAACATGTACTCAACAGAAACCAAGCAACAAACACCAGAAACATGGACCATGATGGACGGAAAAGAATTTAAATATGAGAGACAATTTGATCAAGAAAGAGCCACAGAAAGACATAGACAACTCAAGCAAATAACTGAAGAAATGAATAAACAAAATATACTATTCAAGTCTGGGGGAGACTGGAGGAAAAGAAAGAGTGAGGATGAAAAGAGTAGACAAGTATACCAGTCAGAGCAAGATCGGTGGCAGAAACAAGAACAAACATCCAAACATGGAATATACCAACAAGAAACTCAGACCAAGCAACAAAGGGACACACCGGAAACCTGGGCCATGTTCGACACACAGTTGAGACAATCTAAACAAGAAAGACCGTTTGAGCAGGAAAGAGACGAAGAGAGACGCACGCAAACCATGACAAAGTGGACCAAACAAGAAAAAAGGTTAAAAGAAGAAAGTGATGCACGAGTAAGAAAAATAAAGCAAGAGAATGTCACACAAGAAAGACAGTCCGAACAACAAAGGGACGTACCAGAAACATTGACCCTGATCGACGCAGAAAAGGGAGAGTTTGAGCAAAAAAGAGCCAGAGAAAGACGCACAGGAGCAAAGGAAAAGTGGACCACACAAGAGAAACAGCAAAATGGAGAAAGTATAAAACAAAAGAGACGAATCAAGCAAAAGAAGGACAAGCAAGAAAGGCAATCAAAACCGGAAGTTGGCTCACGTAAAACCAAGCAACAAAAACACATACCGGAAACATGGACCCTAATGGAAGAGGGAGAACTTAAACAAGAAAGGCAGCTCAAACGAGAAAGAGACGCAGAAGAAAGCATACAAGCCATGGAAAATCAAGACAAACAGTCAAAAGAAGAAAGTGTAACACAAGATAGTCAATTTATTGAAGAAATGAACAAAAAGAAAAGAAAAGGAAATTTATGGAAAAGGAAGACCAAGGACGATAAGGACAGACGAGAACAACAGTTAACGGAGGATTGGTGGAAATCGCCAGAATTGAAGTCAAGAGAAGAGACTGACCAACGAGGGAAATCGTGTAATATGGAAGAAAGGGTCAAATCGGAGAAGAAGGATGAACTGGAAACACAGTCCAACAAAGTGAGGGACACGCAAGAGACCCAGTCCAAAGAAGAGAATAATGTGCAGAGCAAGATTTACGTAGAAGAGAGGATGGAAACACTATGCACAGGATCCGTCATGCTACAAATACTGCAGGAATTTGACGGATGTTGTCCTCTTAAAACGTTTGTGCGAAAATTTCCCATTACCTTGACTTGTGAAGAAGCCGTGAGTTTACTGGCAAAGCCAAGTGTGTCAAGGTACTTCACTTTATTTGACGTCAAATCCGCGGAAGAGGCCACAGTGCTTACTAGAATCACAGGCCTGAAGGTATGTTATGCCTACATGCTAGAGAGACCTTGTCCAACTACAAACTGCATTTCAATTCACCTTTGCGAAGAATATCTGGCAGGTTTCTGCGCTGATGGTGAAGAATGTAACTTGTCTCATGACATAAAAGATAAGCACAACACCAAAGTTTTCGATGATTTGGGACTTAAGAAAGAAATGCCAGAATATCTCCAGTTGACACTGGTCCGAAATTCGTTTCCAATTCTTTGTCAATGGCATAATACCCTCGCTGGTTGCGGGAACCCACAATGCCATAGATTTCACATCTGCATTGCCCATGTCAAACGGTTCTGTTTGCCACAGAAGTGTAAGTACGGACATTCCTTTGAAACCAGCCACAACCTCAAACTCATCAGATTATACGGCAGTACTCTTGATTTGATAAAATGGCAACTTATTGCGAGTAGCAAAACCAGTGAAATAACCAACAAAGAAAATGAAAAGAATGGAGACGATGCTAAGGAAATTGCCGCACAAAAGGAACAGAAAAATAAAAATCCGACCAATTGTGCTGAATGCGGCTCATGAATTTGATTTTTAGTTAGGATATGGCAAGGATGAACGGTGAAAAGAACGTAGTAAACCTGGTGATTCACACAGTGAGAAGGATGTAACGCAATAAGTGGAATAGTGTGTAAAACCTCCCTCGTAAGCAAGTATTAACCAGAAGAAACACTAGCGGTCTCGGTTAAAGGTTGGACGTGCAATCGTCCAGTAAGAAGTGTCCGAATTTTATCCAAAGTAGGAGTATCAGTGGCACCAAAATGGCTGTGCGCTGGTTCCTGAAAAGTGACTACGATGGTTGACGTAAAAACATAGTTTATCCAACGCGACTTCAAGTTTGCCGCTCAATCCTATCGTAACCCACAGCGTGACACTCGCCACAAAAGCCTGCATGGTCTTCAGCAGCGTCAATGGAGCGTGACAACCTTTCGAAACACATTGAATAGACTTCTATGCACATGATAATAAATGGTAAGTATAATATTCTCTCTTGTATTAAATTGACAAAAGTAAGCCCATGAGACAATTATCGATATAGCGATAATGGGTAGGACTTCTTTGCAGGGCGGGTGATGGTGTGGTGGGGATAGTTGGCCAATATTCCGCCATTTCTATCTTCTCAAATTTCTATCAAATTTCTATCAAATTTCTAAAAGACCTGTTGAAGACGTTGAATTTGAATTTTAGCGGAAAATAAAACTAAATTGTTAAAATAAAACCAGTTAAATTGTACCTACCTGCTTTACCAATTGGACACAATGCGTCAAATTTATTGTCACGGTGGTTTGCGTCTCACGCTTCACGCATTGTCACAGTTGACTAAACGCACGCACAACATGAACCTAGAAGCAAGCAGTTATAATTCGAATATTGACCGTTCCGATGTCTTTGTTTAATGAAATGAATTCCGTCTAGGTGAATGCACGAGGGCTGGTAATTCTTAAAAAGAATTTGCCTGAGGGTCCGAAGGCAAATTGTTTTTAAGAATTACATGCCCAAGTGCCATTCACCGACTTTTTTGATTTTGTACACATTTTATTGTCATTTTTTACAACGTATGTATTTATGTACTTAACGGCTCATACAAATAGTATGAGCGAGGATTCTGCATCGATGGAAATCTAGAATTGACAGATTTTATGAAATGTTTTGAAACTAGAGGGCGCTGGATCCCCTCCTCCACCCCCCTCCGCCCCCCCCCATTACCTTATATGGTCCTGGGAAGGGAATTCAGATTTGAGGAGTTTTAGACTGGTATGACAAAGTGTGGGACTGGAACCACCCCCTACCTTGTATGGCGCCAGGAGGAAAATTCAAATTTGAGGAGTTTCAGACTGGATGTGACAAAGTGTGGGATCGGACCCCCCCCAACCACCACCACATACTGTAGGAAAATTTCACATCATTTTAGACACTTTGTGGGAACAAAAATACCTGGGGAGAAACTATTTCACTAAAAAGAGCGAGGCTGTAACCTGTAATCGACAGGTTGTCCATCTCGTTAATACTGTGGAGGCAAAAGAAGTTTCCCCTTATTCGTTCTTTGCCAGATCTGTCACAAAATTAACCAGATACCGTTAATTACAAGTTATAATATATCGGCAACACAGAACGGTCAATTGTTTGAGGTTTTTGATAAATGCTGTAAGCGAGATCCATTTTCCGACCCTCGCTTCGGACCTTTGCTGATCCTGCCTACCGATTTTGCGTGCTGCAATTCTCACTTTTACTTGGCATCCCAGTTGGCTGCCCAATAAAAGTGTAACTGTACATACATGAGCTTCAGCAGTGCAAGTGTACACGACGTTAGCAAACAGCCAACTTCTTTTCACGATCTTTTCAAGTACATGTACAAGTGAGGGTCCGCCCTCGATCCTCGAGACCCTCAACAAAAAGAGTTACAGGAGTACTTTTGGTACTATTTAAAAGTAAAGCATTCACTAAACGTCTGAAGGGGAAAACTGATAATTTAACATGCATAGATCTATTGCATGAAAAAGTCTATGTCGAAATTTGAACCAAGTGGTCTGTTGTCAATAGTTACAATGGTGTCCTCTAATATGAAGTTTGGCTTTGGCGATAAAGGAAGGTCTTATTGTAGTAAGTAGCTAAGTCTGCGTGTGGGTTACTGGCTGTCTAGCCTGCTACGTACTGCTTAGTACGTGTTATCTCTAAGACCTCGTGGGCTCTAATGGCCTCGCTGCTTAGCTGTGGCTGTTAGCTAAGGGGTATAAGGGGTGGAGTTTATGTGCATAGCCCATAATATCCCTGGCATGCCCCCACTGAATTATGCGTAAAAATGGGTAAATTGGTATTTGCGTATTTTTACGCAAAAATTTAGCGTAATTTAAATATTGTGTTAATATTTAAGATGTTTTTCTAATGTTTAAGTAGTGCATTAATATATAATATGCGTAACGCCTCTACTAAGCAGTTTCTTGTAACAGGCCTTGTATTATTTTCTTGCATTTATATAATGTGCCAGTGTATTTATTTA
>JBCAUI010275634.1:0-15854 GCA_038406195.1 Haplosyllis anthogorgicola
TCAAAAATGCATCAAACAAAAGTATCATGATATCATTCTTTCAGCTGTGCCATAAGCCCCACGGCTTTCTTGTTCTGTTGTCAGGTAGCTGCAGAAAATGCTGAAAAGAATGGAGACACTGGTCTGTCCGAAAAGTTGGCAAGTTATGATATGACCTTAACGACAATTGATATTTTCCTCAGGATTCATGAATCTCTACAAACTATTATTGATGGTATTCGCAGAAGACAGTTTCTTGATGTTATAGAACATTTAGATTCCACTCAAGTTATGTTGCAAGAAGTTGAAATAGATAATGACCTTGACCTTGCACTTCACAAAGTTCTTCGGACAGAATTGTGTTTGCAGAGAGAACAGTTGCTATTCCAGCTTTCGGAAGCATGGAATGATCTCCTACGATGGACTTTACCAGATGATTCCAAAAGGAATGCTAACAAACCACGAACTACCGCTCTGGAAATAAGTGAAAGTGAAGAGTCTAAAACTGTTATGGCTCAAACAACACAAGCCATGTATGAAATGAACATATTGCACATGAGGTTAAAAGTGTTATGTGACCGCATAATGATGTATTTTGTTGAATGCATAATACAAGAAAGAAACACGTTAATCCAAGTTGTTACGGAGGAGAATCGTTCAGTATTATGTGTAGTGCAGTGTCCACAACCAGGTGGTGCTGCTGCCAAAGCTCCCGTCGTGCCACCAGGTGAGATCTTTCCGAAGTTGGAACAGATCTTTCTCTTCTTACACAAACCTTTCTGTGAGATCACTATCAGTGAAACCGTGGAAGGGAAGGCTGACAAAACGCCAACTTCTATGGTTCAGAAAGTAGGAAAGTGCATGTGTAAGCGATTGTTTGATTACATTTTCAATCAGAGCCTGTCAAATACCATTCCACAAGGACGCAGAGGAGATTGGGACTCGTTTAATGAAGTTGTATCTCTCACAGAGAAATTCCAAGAGCTGCTGATGTCATTGGACTTTATGCCAACCGATCAGTCGAGTTTAATGGATTATTTCAATAACGTAAACAGTTTATTTGCCAATATGAAAAGTCAGGAAATATTACGGAAAGCACATCAGGTACTAACAGGAGACCTGATGACCCTGATTCTGGTTTCAACGGATTACCCGCTGGGTAGGGATCCTCACAGAGGTGCAGCTGCACATGGACACACGGGAGGGTTATCGCCCTCTTTGGTTGAGTTTGTAAGGTCCTGTAAGAGTGAAGGAGGAGCGTCACCTCGCATCCCGGCATGCAGGATCAGCCTTCCGGTGCGAAGTTTAATATGTTTGACATACGACACCCTGAGAGATGCAGTGAGTGGCAGTTTTGACTGTGCTGTTCACCTGTCCTACTCTCTACATAGTGTGTTTCAGCTATTCAGTGACGTTATACCATCATACCACAAGGAAAGGCTGAGAAAGCAGTCCCTTCTTGCAGGTTTGCAGAGCTCAATTTGTAAAAGAAAGAAAATGGGAGGGGACGGTGGAGGAAAGTAAATGTTAAACACAATGGGATAAGTAAAATAAAGTGAAATGTTCGAATTTTTGTTTATTAAGACTAAAATGTATAGGAAAAAAAGTTCAATGCTCTGCACAATAACGGAACTTTGCTTATTTATTTTTCAGCATTACATCACAACAACTGTATGTTTGTGGCTCACAACATTCAAACAATAGAGAAACAGTTTTGTAAGAAATTGGCCCAATGTCCTTTGCCAGATCGTCATGCCAAACTGTCTGACCTCGTTCCAAGGATTCGCAAACTGGGCAACGGCAACTTTACACAGCATATCGTGCTAAAGAAGGAGCAGATCTGTGATTATCTTATTCTTGCTGAAGGTATGTACCGATAAAATTACTTTCAGGACCCTCTTCGGCTCATTTATCAGAATTCACAGCCTGTCCACCATAAATGTATTTAATTCAGCTGTATCAGTAGTTAAGCATACGAACAAATATAAATTTAGGGTTCGAATGTGCGGCAGATGACCAGGGAGACGGTTGCAAAGATGCTATTCGACAGATGTTGCACTGTCTACAGCAGGTAGCTGAACTCTGGAAGGACATACTACCAGCAAGGGTCTACTGCAAGGCTGTTGGTAAGGAACTTTAAGTATCCTTAAAAGCCTCAAATACATTTTATTTTTAACGAATAATGCTTATTGTAATTCAACCCAAAACCTGACTTATGCAACCTAATCCAGTCCAACAAATCCTCCATTATATTTTTGATGAATATACAATCCTTGTTACATGACAAGTTTATAAATCCATTGCAATTTTAGGTTCATTACTCAATGCAGCAGTTGGTGATATAATAGAAAGTGTCATGAACATCAGTGAATTTTCGGCCGATGATTGCGATGTGTTGCAGAAGGTTCTTCAGATTGTGGTCGATGCAGCACCCTCACTTTTCACACTGCCTGAACATCAATTACAACAGAATGCTCAAGAAGAGGAAGAGGACAAAAACAACCCTCAAGCAGCAGCCTTACCTCACCAGCCACAGATTGGCTGCAGCCCCCAGGTCATGCTTCACGAATTCGTACCCAACTGGCTTAAATTCCGTGAACTTATTCTTATTCTGGGATCTGGCTTGCAAACAGTGTCAGACCGCTGGGCAACAGGAAAGGGACCTTTAGCTTTGTACTTCACTCCAGAGGATATCAATAAACTCGTTGTGGCAATGTTCGAAAATACTCACAGAAGGGAAGGTGTTCTAAGAGAATTGAGACAGAGTTAGTGTCAGAGACTCCTTTGATTTATTTGTGTTCAATACGTAATAGCGTATTAAAAATTGTACTGGCCCAGTAAAATACCCCAGTCACCTTTACAGTATGGTAGATAGATCTAATGTGTTCTTTAGTTTGTATGTACGTGTACATACCGGAATGTATGAATGACTTTGTAACTGTTGGTGCTGTACATTAATGGCTGTATTTATGAAGAATACATGTATTGGATATTAACCTTAGCTGCTGTCTAAAGCTTGAATAGCTAATTTATGTGTATTCCTTCCAAAACTTTGTGATTTTCGATGTCTCTAAAATGTCTTTCAAGTCTCCACATACAAGGTAAATGTAATGTTGAATGTTTTGTAACAGCAGAACTATTTCTAAAAATAAAACCAGTTGCTTGATGGTGCTATAAACAGAATCTCCACTCCTGATATCTATCTAAAGTCATGATTACCGAAAAATGTTATACATGCATATAATTACATGCATCAATTTAGTTATTTTGCTCTGGCTTTAAGCACATATAGACCAACAAAATAGTAAACGTAAACTTACTTTCTGTTCTGATTGCTATGTACCAGACGGCTAAAACATCTAAACGCAAATAAAGAGATAAATTAACTGAGAAATTATTAAATCATTGTTGATTTACACAACACGTTAAGGGTATGTATCGTATTGGCTGGTAACAAAAATGTTATGTGATAAGTGTAGATAAGACTCTAAGAGTATGTGACTGTGATACAATTTATGGTGTTCAGAAACAGACGTGCGGATATTTTGAAGGAAATTCAAATTACTTATTTGGAGTAAAATTGAAAACAAATGACAATGAAACTTTAAAAAATTATACATGTATGTACAATATTGCTATAAGTTAAAACTTGGTCGATGTAATTTATTTCATTATGATGTAATAAAAAGTTTGTTGACTACTCACGTATGTTGCTTTAATTTAAGCATCGTACTGGAGAGAAAATGATGAATTTTATATGTACTTTGTTGTTGGATAATAAACAAATAATTGTTATCAATTCTTTGTCTCGTTATTCAAAATAGATCAATCCTCAAGCTGATTCTCTAATTTCTTTAGATGTACGGTACTTTATTGAACTTGGTTATCAGTGTAACGAATTTCGCATGACAACAAAGTATTTCTCACAGACAATCGCGTGGCTGCCTTAGAAACTAACAAGTGATTATGAATAATAATAGATAACCTAATATCTTTTTTCACCTGTCTTCAAGTGGGCGTGGCATTTGTTTTCGACAGCACACACGTGTATTTGTTTACAAATGTCATGTGATGACATGACTCATCCTCCTGAACAACCAAGCAAAGTTCAGCTTACAAAGAAAGTTCGGGTAACAGCTGTTTCCGGTTTCCTCAAGGAAAGGTGCATTTTATAAATTTAACCAAAAGATGCAAAATATGTACATATCTTTTAACAATTTACTTTGTTGATAATGGCATCAGTTAAAGTATCAGTGAGAGTCCGCCCTCTCAATCAGAGGTAAGCCAATTCGACATGTTACTGTGAAAAATGCACTTTGATACAATTTGGGGATTTTTTGCATGATGTCAGATTTGAAAGTGACTCTGAAATATAGTAAAAATGTAAATTCTATGTATATTGGATGATACAGTTACTCTTACACCTGTGTAAGAAAATGATTTAAGCAGAATATACATAATATTTGTAGCCCATGTTTTCACAGAATAAATCTATCCAATTGTAGTTGTTACATCGCCTATATTTCCCGCAGGTGTTTAAGTAACATGTTATACTCGGTACGAAAAGAATCCATTAAAAGCTTACCCCAACTTCAACATAAAATTGTGTAGTAAATTATATTTAAAAAATGGAACGTTACAAACAGCAAAATTTATCAAGTCACAATGAGTGGTAGATGCAAATTTCTATGTGTGTATTGTAGAGAGGTGGACCTAGATAGCGACTTCATAATTGATATGCAAGATAATATGACCAGTATTCTCAACAAGAAGGTAATATCACATTCAATAATGTACAACACAGAAAACAATGGCACATACATGTACTTGTTCAAATCTTTTATTTTATTTTCTTTGTTCAATCTCCCTCAGCAAATGACGCAAATCATCTGTCCTAAGATCATGACACTACAACTATTATTGAATATACACGTGATTTCATTTAGTGGACAATACAGTATACTAACATTTATTTACTTATGAATAACCTGTACCGTTTGCAGTTACCATCACATTCCAGTGGAGACTCTGGGAGGGAGAGAGTTAAACAGTTCACCTATGACCATTCCTATTGGTCAGTAGATAAAGGTGATGCCAAATATGCCTCACAGGCACAGGTACGTCCCAAATATTCCTGTGGGATTTTTTCCCTTTATTAAAATGCCTAAACTTAATTTTAAGGAATAATGTGTGTATCACTGAAACTAAGTAGTCAGTGTTTTGTTCTGTGTTCACAGGTTTTCGATGACCTAGGTGTTGATGTCATTAATTCAGCCTATGAAGGTTACAACGCATGTGTGTTTGCTTATGGACAAACAGGATCTGGCAAAACATACACTATGATGGGTAACAAGGTGAGACGTTCTCGTACACAGTGGTGCGCAAGGCAGCATTTTATATTCATTCACATCTCTGTTATAGAATTTGAATATAATATGCTATTCCTTGGTTTATTTCTTGGTAGGAAGATGAGGGTTTGATTCCAAGAATTTGCCAGGGTTTGTTCAACAGGATGAATGACCCCTCGATGACTTACAGAACTGAAGTTAGGTGTGTGTGCACGGACATAAAACAACCCTCCTGCTAAAATGATGTAACATGAAAAGAATCTACACAAAAGCATCATTTGTACTTTCATAAAACTTACTGTAAACTTTTACCATATTTGTTGTTCAGTGCTTGATTAAGACCAGTTAAATTATCTGATTTTAGCTACCTTGAAATTTATAACGAACAAGTTAGGGATTTGCTACGATCACGGAGCACATCTTCCAAGGTACGGCACACTTTAAGAGTGCGAGAACATCCCAAGGAAGGACCTTATGTACAAGGTACAAATAGCTACATATATATACTTGAAACTTTCTGTCCAGTAATCAGTACATTTTAGGATATATTAACGAAACCGAATGTGTAAAGCACCTGAAAACAATACTAAAATTTTTTCCTTACAGATTTATCGAAGCATTTGGTTGTGAATTATGATGACATCAAGGAATTGATGGACAAGGGAAATGCTATAAGGTACAGTAACAACATTTATGCTTCCCTACAAAAACAAGTCTTCGTGTTTCCATCCTAGCTCGTTTTGCAGTGGATATAAATAACGTCTAAATAGGATGAAATCTTGAGGATGTTATGTTATCTGGGAAATGACACAGATATGGCTGCCAAACTGAATATAGGTGGCATCAATACAATTTGAAATCAGTATCGTAAACTCTATGTCTAGGAGTAATGTGAAAAAACCATATGGCTGTCAATTTGAGAATAAAGGTCATTGTAGCACCCAATTTTTGCTAGGCTTTGACATACAACATAGGTGCCTATGTGTGCAAGATACCAAGTATCTATTGTCCATAGTATGCTCAGAGTAAGTGTGCACAGATGATGACATCAACAACAACGACAGTTGATAACAAACAACGGACAATTCATGATTCTGTAGGCCCCTGGAAATTATGCCAAATGAGCCAAAAAGTGGACAACTGTAGTAATTGTAACACAGAATTACAATCACATTTTGGATCTGTAGATGGAAATGTAACTTAGTTTTAACTTGTATTTGTAGAACTACTGCATCAACTAATATGAACGATACCAGCAGCAGATCCCATGCAATATTCACGATTGTTTTCACGCAGGTATAATCATAAAATACTTTTTTTTTAATATAATTTATGTTAGAAAGACAACCTTTGTAAATATTTAAACTGACACATCATTGTACCAGTGCATCTTTTGTATGTATGTGTACATCTACTAAGCTGTAGAAAAAATAAATACATGTATGGATATTATTTGATTCAAACATATCTGAACATGATAGTGTATTCTTTGTAGGCAAAATTCAGCAAAGACAGTCCGAGTGAAACACATAGTAAAATTCACTTAGTAGACTTGGCCGGCAGGTATGAGCTAGCTTCATTTACATTGTTACAAATTGTAAACATACTGTTTTGGCAAATAAAGGTATCGAAAATTAGAAAATCGTTACATTGTAACAGTCTTAATTACGCGCCTGGACAGATCACGTGCAGCACGTAACCTGTCCTAGGCTCAAAAGTGCTCCCATTAAACTTGAAGTTTTATTTAAAGCTCAAGTCTAATTAAACTTTATGGAGCCCTTTTGAGAGCAGGGGTCATAATTGTCTAGGCTCAGTTATGCTCTGATCGTAACTGAGGTCAGGCTCGGTTGACCTGTCCCAGGATTGAGAACGAAGCATGTAGCTGGTCCGGTGCATGATCAGGACTAGTACAACGTCTCGAAACACTAGTACCTTTTATTTGCAGTGAGAGGGCGACAACTACTGGAGCTACAGGTATCAGACTGAAAGAAGGAGGAAGTATTAACAAATCCCTTGTCACATTAGGAAATGTGATATCCCAATTAGGTATTTTATTTTTCTCCCACATGTTGTTTACCGGTAACGATATGGATGGATGTGGATGATGGTTAAATCTGTTAGAAATAACTTTTTATACAAAATGATTTCTGATGCCATTTTTTTCAGCCGACTTGTCCGAAAAAGCTCCAAATAAGAGAAACCAGAGTTCAGTGTTTATTCCGTACAGAGATTCTGTTCTCACATGGTTGTTAAAGGATTCACTGGGAGGAAATTCAAAAACTATCATGATTGCAAGTAAGATAATTTCTTTATTCTGTATTCTGTATTTTTGTTCTTTAATATGATAAAATCTTTCTTGCAAAACACATGCGTTTGTAATGACTTTGGTTTCATTGTAGCTATTTCTCCAGCTGACTGCAACTATGCTGAAACACTAAGCACATTGAGATATGCAAATAGAGCCAAAAATATCATCAATAAACCGACTGTGAACGAAGATAGCAATGTGAAACTCATCAGGGAACTAAGGCAAGAAATTGAAAGACTCAGGATGATGCTGGGCGGAAAGTCTGTAAGTACAGTTATGTCATTTGTATCATACATAATGTCACTTGCAAGAATTGTTCAAGTGAAAGTATCCCTTATTATTAAATAATAATGGCATTGCATTTATTCACAAATGTCGCATAAGTATGCGTGTATGATCTTTTAAATTTGTAAATACTATCTGTACTCTGTTGTCTTATATCAAATTCTATGTTTCATTTTTAGGATAAATTTACTGCACCAAAAGTTCAAGAAAAACTGCATGAAAATGAAGCTCGTGTTAAAGTGTTAACAGAGGAGTGGGCTGGAAAGTGGAAGGAAAGTGCCAATATATTACAGGTAAAATACTATTTCACAAATTAAACTGGACTTAAAAATTGTGATTCTCTGTCAGAGATAACAACTTTACTTACACTCATTTTGTTAATTTTTCAATATTTAGGAAGAGAAGAACTTAGCCTTGCGAAAAGAAGGTTTGGGAGTTGTTCTGGATTCAGAGTTGCCACATCTTATAGGAATAGATGATGACATTTTGAGTACAGGCATCATGCTGTATCATCTTAAAGAAGGGTCCACCTTCATTGGAACGAAAGATGCAACTTCCAGCCAAGATATCGGTACTTTTCTAGCACTTTTTTCAATACACTATATTGTTTTCAGGTGGTCAAGGTTCAATTCACATCATTAACATTACACCTACCTTGGAATATGCTTGGCTCAGTGAAAAGTTACATCCAATTTGAACTCGTGAGAGATTTTGCTAGGGTTTACAAGTGCAAACTTTTATAAAGGACAAATTTATTGTAGTTTTACAAGGAGAAGATGTAGAAGATGAACACTGTGTTATAGAACACCACGGTGGAACAGTAACACTTATACCATTAGGCAATGCTTTGTGTACAGTTAATGGACAGCAGTTACATGACCCAATTAAACTTACACAGGGTAAGGGTATAATCTTTGCATACGCATTCTTATTAGAATCTCGGAATATAATTATTCGATAAACAGCATATTGTAATACAAAGGTTGACCAAGAATTTCATAGTGGTTAATCCTGCTTTGCATTTGTAGGTGCGGTAATTTTGCTGGGAAAGACGAACATGTTTCGATTTAATCATCCAGCACAGGCAGCTAAACTTCGCCAAGAATTGAAAGGGTCTGCTTTCAACCTAACACGAATCTCGTCTTTAGGCCAGTCGGTGTCTGACCTTGCCAGATCCACAGAAAATCTAGCCCTAATTACGTCTGGGTAAATTATTTCTGCATTAAATGTGGTTGCTTAATAACTGGTAAACAAAAGTGCAAAAATGAAAAATGCATGAATAAATGAATATTACAGTTATTTGCATAAATAGATTATATGTTGAATCAAGTAAAGAAAGAATAAAATTTGTTGGGTGATTATTATTTCAGTTGGGAGATGGAACAACGTCACCAGGAACAGCTAGAGGCTCTTGAAACAAAGAGACAACAGATAGAGGAGATGGAGGAGAAGCATAGACAAGCCGAACTGAAGCGAGTTTCGGAGCAGGATGCTAAAGAAAGAGAACTGGAAGAGAAGAGAAAATTAATGGAGCAGATACAAGAAGAGGCAGAGAGTGCTAAGAAGGAAGCGGAACAGGTTTCTAATAAGCTTGTTTATTTATTTTTTTTAAATTTAATTTTGGCAGGTTAAATTATATTATACAGGGATACGCTCGAATAAGCCAACTGTTGTATGAAATGGTAAGTAAATATGCCCCGGTCACAAGCATTAATTTTGATATTTCAGATGAAAGAACGAATGCAGAAAGAGGCAGAGATGCTAGAGCGAAGAAGCATGGATGTGGAAAAACAGTTGCTGCAGTTCCAACAACACAGACAACAACAAAAGGTAATAACATAAATATGCACACTACAATTTATCTAATATTAGTTAAATAGCTAAGAAAAATAAGTTAACAAGACGAATTATGTATTTCGTGTATTGATTTTGTACCTTGTATTACAATGCACCAAGACTGAAGAAGAAGAAACAATTAATGAAGAACAAAAATCCGAGGTACAAATTGCACTAGAGAGTGAAATGAAGAAACTCGTCGAACAGGAAAAGAAGCAAGTACAAATTGCACAGGAAGCTCAACTGAAGGCTATGAAGGTAACCCAACTTCTTTTTTTTTCCAAGTGCTTTGCATGTGAACTTTTCAAATCATTACAAATATATTTATATTGGTTCATTACTTGTTACTTAACCAGGAGCTAGAAGAACTTCAAAAAGAGCATGAAAATCAGAGGCAAGAATTAGTAGCAGAAAAGAAAAGATTGCTGGAACAACAAGAAGCTATCAAGGCAAAACTCAAACGATATGAGGAAGAGATTGAAGCCAAACGAAAAGTATATGCCTTAGAAATGGAAAAGGTAAAGTCATTGAAGATAGCATGTAAGGTGTACTAACTTGTACACGTAGGTTCAAAGTACTTTCATCACTTTAAATGAGCATACTGATCTTAAACTCTGAAATCACCAAATTAGATAGGACCTTTCGTTGTAATTTATTCTTCTTATGGTAATGGTTATTTTGCACTTGTTTTTCTAGCAAGCTGAATTAATTGAACTGGAGAAAACAAATTTATCAGCACTAAGACAAGATCACGAAGCATTCTTCAAATTTACATCAGGTTTGGATTCTTCGGCAAAGGAAAGACTGGAAGCAGAAAACATTAGATTGACGAAAGTTCAGGAGCAAATCAGTACGAAGGAACGTGAACTTTATGAAATATTCAGGAAAGACCAGGTACGAATTGTATTACATAATTTTGTCCAACTTTAAGTGAAAAACATAAGCTCGTATTTAGGTGCCGAATAATTTAAATTTTGTAGTTCGGTTTGATTTATGCTGAGACCTTCACCAAATGCATAAATGTTTGTTTTGTATTAGGAACAAATCAAAGCAAAGAAAGAGTTTGAGGAGAAAGACATAGAACATGCACTTGGTCAGCTACAAGCTGACAAGATCTATTTAGCCGAGTGTGAATTACAGTATCAAAATGCACTTGCTGATGGTAATGCTGATTCGGTAAGTTATTTATTATGAGGTAACATATTGTTGCACATTAACTTATACAAAACCGAAACATTAATATGAAGAGGAATAAAAAACTTCACTGTAGCATGTCACTTTGTTTCCTATTTAAAACACGAATAAATTAGATAAAATATTAACACAGCTGGAGAAGGAGCGCATTGCAATAGAGACAGAGAAGGAGAGGATGGCTGAAGATGAAGCTAAGTTAATGAAACGGCAGAAAGAGGTTGAAGATAGATTCAATGAAGAGATGGCTGAGCTGCAACAAATGAGGGATAAACAAGTATGCAAATTCTAATATATTCAATATGACATGGAAATAGAAAGCTTTTCCAAAGGAAACTTTGTTTTACTATGCTGTAGTTTCGATACTATAATATCATAAAATAATATTTTTATTTCTCATTAGGTGAAAGAAATGGTAAAAGAAAAGGACAAATTAAAGAATATGGAAAAGGACTTCGACACCCTACTTCAAGAACAAGTTACGAAAAAATTGTCGGATCTAGAACAGATTAAAAGAGATAATAGAGGCATGGAAGAATCGCTGGCAAAACTACAGAAAGACTTTAAGGTATGTGTGAATTTTTTAGGTGATGTTAGGATTAAGGAATATTCATCCTCAGGTTTCTGTTATGCCACTCACTCGTTCTTTTCCAACAGGAGGCTGAAGTTGAAGTTCAGTTTGATCTGAGTAGCCTCAAGGATGAAAGATCACAATTAGCCGGCAAGGAAGAACAGCAAAAAGACTCACAACAATCAGAAATGCACCAGCTGAATGTGAAACATAAGAAAGAAGAAGACACCGTACAGAAACTACTTGATGAGTTGCAGAAAAGAAAGCAACAGTAAGTGCACGGTTATTATGGTTTATCCTTTTGTCTTGATAGTTACATTATCCACACTGACACTAAGAACTTGGAACATTTGGTGACTATTGAAATGTGATCAACATTTAATTGATAGATTAACAGATATGGAAGAGAAATATAAGAATGCAGTGGGCAGTGAAGAAGACATAGAACTGCAGAAACTGGAGTTACAGCAGTATGTGCAGGAGAAGGAACGGTCCATCATGGAAATTGAGCAACAGCTGCAGCTGCAGGAGATCTCGCTGATGCAGAGAGAGACACAGCAAGAAGAGGAGCAAGAAGGATACTACAGTAAACTGAGGGGTGAACAATCGCTACTTACCGGCAGAATGCAGGTTGGTTTCATGTTTTCATGTAATATCCATGATCCTATTGTTAGGCCACTAAATTGCTGTCTTCTCTTAAGGAAAGTTAATTTCGGTTTAACTGCCGATTTAGTACAGCATTCGAGATCTTCCTTACATAGAAAAATATCTATAGCTAGATTTGAAGATTTACTAAAGTTTTCTTTTCTACAAGGGACGTCACGCGATACTATTTCACTGTAGCTTTAGTTCGGTAAAGTTTGAGCTTAAAACTCCTTTCACACACGTGCAACAGTACAGACTCGATAAAAAGCTTTCAAGGCAATTCTAATGATTTTACGTGCCAGAACAGGTTTATGAAGATCAGTACAAATAAACAACTTTGTTCTATAACCTTAACCACTTACCAACAGGATTTACATTCACTAGAGGAGCAATTGCGACAAAGTGAGGCAGAATTGGAGGAAAAGAGAATAAAGTTTGAGATAGAAAGACAAGAGGAATTGGATAACATCGACCTAGAGAGATTCAGACTTCAGGAAATGGAAGATCAGGAAAGGTACACTGATGAATTTTTCATTTTGTTAGTCATTCATAATTGTGTCGTAAGATTGAATATTGTGATACCACATAACATTTTAAAATTTTGAACTTTTTTGCTTCAGATAGGTCGGCAAAGTTTCTCGTTATCTGCCTGTTTGATGTTGATGTCGGTGTTAGTAATTTTAGTTAATAATAAGTACGATGTTGCACCTTACAGAATCAATGCCTTAGTTGAGCAAGAGGTAAAAAGACGACTCTTTGAAGAAAGGGTTCAAAGAGAAAAGGAGCGGAGAATGGAAAGAGAACGGGAAAAATTGGAGAGGGAACAAGAGCTCTTCAAGATTAGAAAAGCTCATGACAGGGAGTTACAAAGACTTAAGGAAAAATACGAATCAAGGTCGGTGAAGTAATCTTTTTACCGATACGTTTAATGATGTGTTTATGGTTAACAATCACATATGAATAATGTACGTAGTTCCTGGAATTTTTAAAGAAGATATGTACATGTAGTTTGTATGAACAATAAATCATAATGAAAAGTTATACAACAGGTTGCCGTAATAACAAAAGATCCTATTTCCTTTTAGTGCTGATGTACATGTCAACCAACCAACGAGAGCTAATCCTTACGCTTCCTTAATTGTGAGTTTTGATTTGTTTGTTTACACAAAAAATATATTTATTAGATCAGTTAATATGTTGTATTAAATAAAGGCCTGACATCTATATTGAGCTATTAACAATGTTGCATCATTTTTCAGACTGGTAGTGTTACACCAGGAAGGATAAATAGGGTAAGTAAATATAGAATAATACTCAGATTGTACTGCAATTACACAATATTCGAAAAGTAAAAGAAGCTCATTATTTTGAAAGTTATGGTACTCACCATTTCATTCTCAATTACTACACGTCTTCTACTTTTGTTCACTACAGGAAAGACTAGAACACTCTGATGCCAGTATTTATGCTCCAGAGCGAAATGTAATAGAAGTTGCTATTCCTGGTTATGTCCAGAGAGGATCAGGATTTGATGTTCACTTTGAATATGAAGTGAAGGTAATTGCATAACGGAATAATAATAATAATAATAATAATAATAATAATAATAATATTATGACTGTAATAGTAGGACACATCTGTACCCTATGCAGCCTCCACCCATAAGTAATTGTGTGTGTGTGTGTGTGTGTGAACGCTAAATGCACAAGTAAAATCACACTTTCATATGACGACACCCTATGCAGATCATTGGTGGATCCAGGGGGCACAGGAGGCACACTCGACCCCCTCCCCCCCAGCTGGTTTTGCATGCAGGTTTTGCTGATTTCCCCCCTTTTTTTCCTTTTTTTTTTTTCTTTTGGGGCTTTTCGAGATTTTTTATCCCCCCCCCCCCACGGGAAATCCTGGATCCGGGCCTGCAGATTTAAAATACTATGGTTTACCTGACTTACAGTCAGCGATAATGTTAGAAAGAATCACGAACCACAAGTTTAGTTACACATTTATTTTGCAGATAACGTCTGGTTCAGAGACCTGGTCTGTATTTAGAAGATATAACAGATTCAGGGAACTTCATATGGACCTGAAAACTAAATATCCACAAATCTCTGCTTTGGCATTTCCACCTAAGAGGTTATTTGGAAACAGATATGAAAAGATAGTTATTGAACGACGGAGACTCCTTGAGGTAACTTCCAAATCTACTAAAAGAAACCCTTGATATCGATGTAAAGTTTAATGCTGTGTATCTGTTTTGTCAAAACTTGACTATCAGTTCATTAAATTTTTTTGAATTTTAATAGCTTCTTTTAAGTAATCAAAATGATTAACTTAATGTAAAATTTCCTTCTTGCAGGATTACTTGAAGGCAGTCCTAGAGGTTCTGGAGAAAAATGCTGATTGCTTGCTGCATCCTTCCAGAACGAAAGTCTACTCCAAGCAAACCATGCATCAGTTCCATCCTTTCTTTAAGAAAGGTCTATTCGAAACATCTAAACATGGTACAGGCTGAGATAAATATGCCTTTTGAAATTATCAAATACTCATTTACCCACAGTGTAATTTTAATTTTTTTGTCAGAAAAGTAGTCCTTCTATAACTCTATAGTTCGTTTATATTTCGAATAAGAATTTCGATAGAATGTTGTTAGTACTGATATCACATTGTGAACAATATACAATGAAATTGACTATGACAGGTCAAATTTCGGTCATTTTCGCAAATTTATACTGTGGGCAGCCATTGCAATCTCATCGTGTATCTGTGTCTATATCTGTCAAGAGACATTCAACATTATTCAAATATCCACTTTTTTGTAAATGTCGAGTTAGATGTATCTTTTGATATTATATGTGTCATACGCAAAGAAGGAAAAGCACTGGCTATCAATGCAAGAATTAAAATATGCTGTTCAGATCATCATGTTGTAGTTTCACCCTGCAGTATCATTGTCTTTGATCTTACAACAGCTACTTAGGTATTTTGAAAATTAAGGTAAAACAAGTCACACTGTACACTGGTTCTATACACCATATTCTTTCTAATTTATATTACAATCTTGTGGAAATTTATCACATGTTACAACGATGCTACGTTGTAATAGCAAGTTAGGGTTCGATATAATGACATACTTACATATACAATGGTAATGTTTATACAGCCTTTGGGTCTTTGAGTGCATTTGTTAATAACAAGTATACTATTGTATATATTAATTGCTGTACATTTAAGAAACATAGTCAATTAATTGTGAACGTCATGGTGCTATAAAGGGTTCACTTAATATTACACAGCTAGATGGTACTTTTACAACATTAATAGTGTACATGGTAAAGGAAATTTCCATTTTCCTTATTTAAGTAACGGAATTTCTGAGTAAATTATAATCTAGTCGCATTTAGGTCTATTCATTATATTTGCTATACTTGTAAACGTTTTGTCTTACCATGCTTCAGGTGTTGGAAGTTAATTTTTCTCATTACTACTTTTGTATTTTTTACTCTTACGTTTCCTACATTTTGATGTACTTTCCTCATAAATAGCAGATGTGAATCGTCTCATTAATAAATGCGAATTAACATTGGCGGATCTAGGGGGGGGCCCCAGAGGCGCGTGCCCCCCCTACGGGCCAAAATTTCTTCATTTTCATGCAGTTTTTGGGGATTTTTACGCTAAAATCGGGTAAAAATTG
>JBCAUI010275745.1:3879-15853 GCA_038406195.1 Haplosyllis anthogorgicola
CCACGGCCAAAATTTTCTTCATTTTCATGCAGTTTTTCTCGATTTTTGGGCGAAAATAGGTGAAAATGGGGTTGACGCCCCCCCCTACGGGCTGGGCGCCCCCCCCCCGTACGGGAAATCCTGGATCCGCCAATGATAATGTTAAGAGACTGTTTAAGCAGCTATCATTTACATAAAGTGATTTATTGTACTCGTGCCGCTACTTTATATTTGCAATAAATTATTTTCTTAAGCGCCAACAGAGACTTTCCTCGGTAATTCAGATAACCAATTACGTTTACACCTATTGTGTTTAAAGAAACACCTGAAATAGTCGGAACCCTATCAGTGTATCTTATTACATTTGAGAAAAGATGTTCTCATTTAATAATATTAATTGATAAATTATGTTTTATAACAGAAACATTACCTCATGAAAGAATAGATTGTTGCTGTATATGGTAGCTATTTATAATTGTAGTTTATTTGTAAAATAATTTTAACAAAAATATGTAATAAAGTATTGATTGACTGTAACCCGGTGTTTTATCTTTGATTTCGTAAATATTCTTGAGTATTCATCTATTCCATAGCACATTAGAACGATGCACACAGAAACTTACGGAATTTAATCTCAATATTAGACGTTTTCTTAATTAATTTCGCTTAACGTAATCTACCAAAATTTTCAGAAATATCACTACATCTTACATCAATTGCAATCCAATCTAAATGTAGGCTGATCAGCAATTTTATCAAAATCTGACAAATCTGAAATTCAGTATTTATACCAAAATCTCTCATTCAAGAAATTAAGAACACGGACCATTTTCAATATGTGGACTGAATTTAGACTGGCAAAAAAAAGGGATAAGTATAAACTAAAAAATGGGTTTAAGAGCAAAATCAGTCTTAAAATCAGAGAGTTCTTGTGTCAGAAATCTTAGGCAAATTTGGTAGATAAGGTGGATTTAAAGCGAGCGGATTAAGAAAACCTAACATTCTAGGTTTTGCTTAAATCGTACCCAGCCTTATTTTGTCTAAATTGTCTAATTAGATAGGATGAAAATGTACCAAAATACACCCACTTTTGATATGACATTGTGTTCAGTGTATGTAAATTAAACCATTCCCAGTAAAACTACCGTATTATACTGTTTGAATACACTAAATCTATGTATCATTGCCGAAATTAGCACTTTTCAATTCTATCTAATTAGACAGACTAGACAAAATAAGGCACGGTACGAATTAAGCAAAACCCCTATTAACCAGTTACACAGCACATTAAAGGGATCTGCATAATCTTTCCTGTGGGATTAATTATCAGCTCAAAATACGCAGCAGCTTTTTTACAAGTAATTTACCCTTCTTACCCGTGATTTTTACTGATAATTTAATTATGATACCATGATGTACCTCAAATTTAAATTGTCATGTAAATTGGTTAATGAGAAAATTTGCCCACAAAAATTTGTATGGGATAAATATCGGTATTTGTTACATTAAAGAGCACCGGATACAACAGTAAATGAATAATATCACCACAAATCTGTAAACTCATATTAATCTTAATGATTTAAACACTTGCGCTACAAATTAAAAGTTGGCGTCTATGTTCGTTCATGGACTAAGATTGCTAATCTCCCTCAAATGTATAATTCTGCAGTTTTTCACACAGTACTTCCCATTCAGTTTCCTCTTGAAAACTTAGCGTGCAGTCGTGCACACTTTCATCCTGTGTTTTATCACTCTCTTCATTCTGTGCACCATCGCTCGACTCCGGCGGCAGGTCAATTACAGTGGTTACCGAATCATTGGACTTCCTTCCACAATCGTTTTTGCTATCACTATTCTTGGACGAACTAACTTCATCTATGTCCTCTAGCACCGTTTGATACTCTTGGTATCTGGGTTTGGCAAGGTTTGTAGCACCAAGTAAATACTTTGTAATCTCTTTGTAAATATCATTTTTATTTTCTGTAGCACCTTCAATATTGTCCGTAGCACCTTTATCATCACCGTTAGTAGTATCATTGCCTTCGTCTGTTTTCCTTTGATATCTCTTTGCCTTCCTGTGAGCCCTCGACTTTGACTTAGTATGCTTCCTTTCTGCATGTTGCTCCATGAGTTTCAATGCATCAGAATCTAAGAAATCACCCGTGGTTTCTCTATGATATTGATCGTTGACCTTGACATTTTGCAGTTCACGGCTACTTTCCTCTGGGATCTCAAGCTCTTCCCCCGACCCTCCGAGAAATGCCACGTCATCCAGGGGTTGCGAGGCCTTCAAAATAATTTTTCAGGTTCTACAGGTTATATTCTTGGATACCATTAGGGCCAATTTATCCGACCGATCAGGAGTACAATGTGACTGATTGCTTCAATATATTTTTATTTCCGATTCGTTCGAGATACTATTTTAATGTGAGCGGGTTTCTTTTGTGCAGTACCAAATAAAGTGTCAACATTTGCAATACACATTAGTCTAATAGTTTCTACAATAAAATGATCATGTAAGTAATTTATCCTAAAAAAGTAATCTGAATTCCCCTGAAATTTAATTGACATCGTCGACACGTTCGCTTTGTTTGTTGTGTAACTCACTTTAACGACAAAAAGACTAGTGTCTTATTATGATGTATTACAGCAAGTTCGATTGTTGGTACGTTTCTTAGTCGAACATAAAATAATATTCACCAAGAAACATTCACCTGTACACTACGCAGCCACTTCATACATCTCCTGCGATTTTCATCTTCATACAAAATATAATCGCTGTATCCTTTCCCAGGCTGTAATCCCAGTTCTCTGGATCCGGGTTTCGCTTCGGCCAACGTCACGGTAAGTTGCCCTGGAGAAATTTAAGAAAATGACTTAAAATCGTAAAATAGGTGGCAGAGAAGGAGACTGATAGAGGTTTTCCGCAATTTGCGCTCTTGTCTAATTTGTCTAATTAGATAGGATTGAAATGTACTAATGATACCTGGATTCAGTACATCCAAACGGCGTAATTTTACTGAAAATTGTTCAATCTATGTGCGTTGGGTACAGTATCATTACTGGAATTAGTATATTTCTATGTTATCTAATTAGACAAATTAGGCACGGATTTATTTTTCAGAATGACAAAATCTCCTTCAAATTAAAATTTACTCTCCCAGAATGTGAATTTCAGTTGCTTAAGTGTTTGATATATGACGGGAAAATAGTCCTAATTCTCAGAGTAAAATAATGATTCTGATGAACCTAGATTTTCCGGTTTCAGAGCAGCGCTACTTCTGGTTCTATGAAGTCGATGTTTGGATGACTTCGGTACTTTGAACTCAACGCCTCTGTTTTTGTCTTTTTTCGACTTGTGCCCTGCAGGAAAATAGACAAAAGAAAATAGAAAAATAAATAGAAGAATTACCAAAACAGGACACTGCATTACTGTGGTTATGAGTGACTCATGGTTTTATCTTATCTTGGAAATTCTTTAAGATTTATAAATAAAAGATACAATACTCATTGTGTTATTTGGTGGTTCATTAGTCGTGGTTATTCCGAAAAAAAGATCCTAAACTTACCATCTTTGTCATGTTTGGATGGTTTTTCTTTCGGTACTGGCGATTTTGATTTTATGTCTGATTTCGGTCTTGGACTGACTATGTGTTTTGATGAATACATCGGTTCCCAATATTCTGGACCGCTTTGCAAAATCTTAAATAAACATTTTAGCTTAATAAGAAGGTAAATAATAACTAACCATTAACTACACACATTAAGATGTAAATTTACGTAAATATTTATTAAAAGCAATTAACTAAGTTTCCCGAAGCATCGAAACTGATTATAAACAACGGAGATCTAATCAGAACTGAGTATTCTCTCTCAAGTATAAAATATAGTGATAGACATAATGCCCCGTTGTATACAGAAGGCTAGTGTATAGTGTCTAGCTTTTTCAACTCAGCGTAGATCCAATGCGGTTTAGGCGTAGACGATACCTCAGAATCTTTCTGATGACTTTCGATCACAAAAGACGAGCAGAAATAATAACGCGATTGCCTGGGGAAATGGGATTTTGTTTTAAATGTATGTACTCTTTCGACGTACTCTTTCAAGGCTCACCTGTGCCAGATCTGACTCCAGAGGCTCCTGTCTTGATCTGTCATGTTTCTTCTTCTTGCTGTCCGTCACAGGAAGAAAGTCCCTCCAACATGGTGGTTTAGGTCGACGAGTCAATGCCATGATCAACTCACTTTTAATTAATTGATGTCTGTTGGTATACATCATAAAGGTAACTCGTACCTCCCTCTAAAATAACGCACAAATATAATTCACAAATATAATTCCGTAAGTATGAACCGATGGTGAGAAATACACGTATTCTACTGAAGTTCTGTAATCCTTTGTTTTACACTTCCACACAGTTTTCTATCTCGGCAAAAGTAATTTGTCAACAAAAAATTGTTTTCCTTTCTCACCGTTTAAGCACAAGTGTTTCCACGAATGGAATAACTACTGTGTCATTATGTCATGAAATGTTCACCAGCATTGTCTGTTGCAAACAACATAAAACACATGACTTATGACAAGAACTCTTTAGTTTTGATGACACAATCACATTAGAGGAAGCACAAATACCTAAAGGCTGTAGACTTTTAAACTTTTTTGAAGTTTGTTAATATAAAACTCACCTGCCTATGTCACCTCACAATGTATGGTAGTTCTTTTACTCAAGTTAGGAAATTGAAATTGATACGATATTAATTGAAATGAATAGCAAAATGACGGTTTTCTGGTGATGATGCAGAGGTAGTCCTACAGAACTCTTTCAACACAATAGGTGTTGTGTGACTCTTTAAGATGCTTATTTTGCCTTTTTTTGTCATAAACTTTATGCTGTGCATGACGGGAGCAGTACATTTCATGGAAATGTCTTGGATAAGGCAGCGGCCAAAGATAAACGTGCCTTAGCTGGGTATTGCTTATGCATTATGTAGAGTAAAGCACCAAGTATGGACTTGCATACATGACGGTTGACTGACATTCAGCTCTTGTTGAATGTGAAGCACGTTGCGGGTGTGTTCGCTATGCGAGTGCTGAAGATCAGCACTTCGTCTGTATCATCTCCATTTTAAAACGAAAAGTCCTATCTGTATGGCCCTCACTTATGCAGTACCCGTAAATTTAGAATAAGGCCCAAGTTTATGTTGAATTTCAAATATTTCCACCGTGTAGGTAACTTTTTCTGTTGTTTTCATTGTTGAATGAAGCAAGTTTCATAGACAAAATGAGATAACATAATAATTACACAAATGATCAGTTTTATGCTCATCCGTAATTTGATGAAGCGAAATATGTAGCACATCGCCAGAGCACTTTTGAGTTGAACTCACTTTGAGTGAGCAGACGAAAGTCTGTATGCGCTTTCACGACAATTCGAGAAATTAAATTTTGGTCCATGCCTCTACATTCTAACAGCAAAACACAATGTACATGTCAATTCCTGAACAAATAATCAGAATAGTGCTTCAAAAGGATGCCAGTTTGTCATAGTTCTACTTTGCAATATGCACTGAATGAACCTTATTGTAATACTTTGTACGTGTGTTGGGCAACTGTTGCTTTACTTTTGACATTTTGTACATATATAGATATCAGATTGTTATGCTCTGAGCTTCTTTTACTGTTTATTTGTTATGTGTTTTGGGAGGAATGATGAAAAATTGGTCCCTTGACCCTGAGCTCTTTCCGTGCAAGTTCTGACTTGGACGCAACAGTTATTTGGAATCATAATAGGGTTTCAGAGTGTGAAATAATTGCTGTATCATTGTGTCGTTGATATAAACTTCTCAGTACAACGGTTCTGCGTCGATTTCAATAACAAAACTCTTTTTGTCCATCATGATTCGTTGCCCACATCAATCCCTAACCCCATATTACGGGTTCAGACTATTATTGTTCAGGGATAACAATGGGTCTATTCACTGTTCTATTGAATAATCTTGCGAATAAACAAATCCATTGTTTAGTAACTTTCTCAATTGATTTGATCGCAAATTGGAAGTTGCTGATGGTGGTACTAACTTTTAGTATAACCCTACGGTACATGGTAACTTTCAAAGCTATGGTAAAATCGAAAAGAAAACATAAATTGTTGTTATTACCTGTATGAAGCACCTTCATGCCTTTCTCGTACGCACTGAACTCCTTGCTCACTAAGAATTTTAAAATTTAATAACAATCTGAAATGGCAATAATATGGCGTCTGTATGTAGCAAAGTGGGTGTGGATGTATTGTGTATGTAGTAGAAGTGTGTAAGTCAGTAGTATGACCTACTTGGCTGACAGCTGATCACTTGAAGCTGTTGTTGATTCCGTACACAGCTGTTTAGACTGGGGCTATTGAGAAAAATAAGCAAACAAAATGCATAAAAAACAAACGCAAAGAAAACAAATATGTAAGAATTAAGTGGTCAAAACTGACTCGATCTTGACATTGAAATAGGTCTTACATTTGTGTGACCGTACTTGTATGACGTGAAGCGTAAATTACTCTGCCAGATTACATTTAAATCAACCAATAAACCGTATTGTTCTTGAATAAAACACCCGCTCTAAATAAAGCGCCCTCACGTTTTTGCCGGCAAAAAAAGAAAAAAGTTTATCATTCAACATTTCTGCATGAAATTTCATTAAGTATAACATGTTATTTGATCAATCTGAATTATATTTTCCCACAAAATTAAATGTTTTTCTTTTAAATTATTGTTTATCTTCCTGGATTTTGGAAAGTTTAATTAACAACATAGTGCTATTAATATGTCACCTTAAAATAGTAAGCCCTGGTTCGGTAATCAAAGCATGAAACTTTACATTTGTCATTGATGAACTGTGTTCGCTAAAATTGGTGTGCTATGTTTTATTCCCAAACAGTATCTCGTTGTAGATTTGCCATATGGTTTGTGAATAAAGAGTTTATGTGTGATTGATAGTGTAATAGTATTTCATCAGCTTACATATATCCCAGTTCATCACTAGATCCCTAGTATTGCACTTTGCATTGACACAACTTTAATTAGTTAGTGTATTCAAAGAAAAAACACCGGGTTATCCACAAAAGATTTAGGTTTATTGGTAATGACTTTGCAGCCATATAGATCCCAATCAGTACAGAAAATAACAGTTCAATTAAAATCAGCAGTGAATCTGGATCCTTTTTTATTTTTCCTTTGTTTTGCCCTCAGGTAGCACAGGGTTTTTGCTTGCCCTGAGTATCAGGTTCTGCCTGCTCCACATCTGGACTACATGACAGTCACCTGATTGCAAGATCCAGTCTCAACGTCTTGAGACCTTACTCACTTTTCCTTCTTGGGTAATCCAAAAGGATTTATCCAGAATAAGAATAGGTGTGTTGAATAGCACAAGCACAGAGCAACTGACTTAATTTGGTGGGTGGATCAGTGGGCAGATTGCATTACCTGATGCTGTAAGTTGAGATCCAGATTCATTAACATCATTGTTATGGTGATTGACATAGTTTGATTACTTACACAAGTTGTATACAAATTAGAGATTTGGATGCCTCATATTTTAAAAGGTCAACAATGAAATTGTTTACAACTACTGATTTCACTATAATAAAGGTGTAGGAGGATGTAGCAGGTGTTACGAGGTTTCCAAATAAAGCACCCTCATAAAAATTGATCTAAGCACCCAGCACTTCATTCAAGAACAATAGGGGTTTTTCTTAATTCATATTTAGCCTTATTTTGTCTAATTCATCTAATCTGTCCAATTAGGTAGAATTGAAATGTGGTAATTTCAGCCATTATACATAGATTCAGTACATTCAAACAGTGTAATATGGTAGTTTTGAGGGAAATGATTCAATTTACATGCACTGAACACAATGTGACATCAAAAGTTGGTATATTTTGGTAAATTTTTATCCTATCTGATTAGACAGATTAGACAAATTAGACAAAATGAGGCTAAGTATGAATTGAGAAAAACCTAGAATGCGGTATGTGGTTACCAGTCTAATTGAAACTCAGACGCCAAAAGCAGTAACAACCTAGAACATCTTCAGCAAAAAGTATCGTATGGACATTTGGAAGATAGGCTAAATCTATGAGTTCGAATCTTATTTCAGTGAATTGTTGCTTGACCTGTACCTGCAATAAGAAAGAATTTTGCTGCATTGTGAAAGACTTCTATGCCCGTATTTGAATGTAATAATTATCTCTTCGAAATATTTACTGTACTTATGGTTGAGAAAACCAGGTAAATAGCCTTATTATCAAAATTGTTTTATTGATAAAGAATAACACAATAAACTTGAGAACTTCGGCATTCTAACATACATATTTCTCATCGAAATTAGTTTGCGTTTAAAAATGCTCGCAGGAAGCTGCCTATTCACCGATTCAACAAAACCAAGACAATTAGCGGTTGTAGAATTCACTAATCTATAAGTTCTCACTCTCAATGAAATCTAAATCTCACACACAAGGTGTTTCCCGATTCACTTAAAAGTACATTATTTCTTTAATACCAGGTCAAACCAAACCACTTAAAAGAAAAACATATTCTGACTAAACATCCTAAAAAACAACAGCAAAAAATCACGTATGATATGGCTCCACACCCTCGATGTGAAATGAATGCATTGTCTTGAAAGTCAGCCAAGTTCACATGTTCTGCTTTCAAGTCATAACTACTTAGATTTAAAGCACTTCCGACCGATTTAACCCTTGTCAAATATTTAGCAGCGATTTGGTTGGCTAAAAGCGCCTTTTGCTGAGAATAAAAGAGGACTTAAAATGCTGGGATTGGAGTTTGGATTTAGAAGTATAGTGTGATTGTGGAGTTCTCTTACACATTCCCTCCCACTCAGTAAATATTGTCATTACGCCCATCTCCCTGTAACCTTTACCGTTTTGCACTTTCACTTGCTGTCATTTGCGTATAACTTCGTTTATGGCTTGTGTAGTCTTCTTGTGAAATGGTGAATTCGTTTTCGAATTTAAAAAAAAACAACAAACAATCCTAAAGTAAAGGTTTCGTCAACAAATTTGATAGATGACGTAAGTTTGGATTCCCATCATTTCCTTTCCTGGATTAAGCATTGAAAAGAAACAAGAGTAAATTTACTGGTTTCGATTGATGTGTTTTTTATAATTTGTCATATAACAGTTGGTCTACGCACAAAAGTGTCTATGATTTGTAAAAAAGTCTTGGAACATTATAATCTGGATGATAAACTATCATCAATTATCATAATTTGTAATATCACAGTTGGTCTACGCACAAAAGTGTCTATGATTTGTAAAAAAAAGTCTTGGAACATTATAATCTGGACGATAAACTATCCTCAATTGGCAAACTAAAACTCACAGTTCCCATCCATATGATCCTGTTGCTGGTCTCAATTTGACTAAATAATTGTTCAGGGGTTTTCTCATTCTGCCATACATGTACCGTGACTATATCTCCTGGAACTGCTTCTCCTTTGTACACACACTCTATTGTTTTCTCTTTGTATGACTGCAGATCTCCTCTCAACAGTTTAAAGTTATTCAGCCTTGTCGCCTCAGTTGCGGCTTCAAGACAAAAGCTGATGTAATTGGACTGGTTTACATGGTACAAATTGTCTGTATCACTGTGTCTGATGTGTGCAAGTTGATTAAAACATCCAGAGGGTTTCAGTGGGAAGTTGCGCAACATTTCCACCCGCTTATTCTTACCCTGAGAAATATGTGGTTTCATCTGTTTTCTGCAAAAAAACATGGTACGATTGCATCCACATTGTGTTAGAAAATAATTTGTGAACTGGTTTATCTATTCGTACATGTACGTAAAATTCTTATTTTGTTCCATTCGATTGAAGAATACGTGAACAATCAGTGGCCATACTGCTAATACATACTATCAACCTGAACCACATATCTTTACGGAGTATTACGTTACAGATGTCGTTACATAACAAGAAGTTTTAGACTTTACCAGCGGAAGAAATGCTAATACACTACAATGACTTTTCGGGGTAAAAACCGGATGATTGCCGGTTTAGTCGTCTTAAATCAAACCCTTATTGAGAACTGTACAGGAACTCTTTGGACAGTCCTACCTGACATTTTCGGCAAATGGAACAGACTGACCGGTTATTGTACTCATTGCAGCAAACGTTCTCGTTGAGCTGATTAAAACGTCGTTCAGTTCTCGGTCAACATCTTCCAACTGAATGGAGTAAGACGAAGAGCCAATATGCATCAGTCGTACGTTTAACACCATTGGGAATACTAATCTGGCCCTCTGGTGGAATAACGGTGTTATGTGCAACTTGTGTATCTGAAGATGAACACACATGAATATACACTTATAACCTTACTCTTATTAACAATAAAACAACGAAAGGGACCAAATCAGATGAACAACTTTGTATAGTGTGGAGTACAGCGAGCTTAATTCAATAAAAAATTACTTATTTCCCACCAGCCAGGTAAAAGTGACTTGGCTTCATTTAAAATTTCACACTATAATAAGATCCTTGAATAAGTCATGAAAGAGGATACAATTATGGAAGTGATTATTTTTAAACTTACTTGGCCATTACTATTTGATGTTGTTTCTTGGGAATCGGTTTTTTCTAAACCAGATCTTGACATTACAGATCTATGGGAAATATTTTTCTTTGGTACAAAATACCTGCAGATACCTAGAAAGTCGTTGTGCTATTGTTTCCCTGGGAGCCCTGTAATCCGTCATCGATGAACATTGAAATACGACCTTTGCACACAATGAACTTTGAACCGGACAACAAAAATAAGTTCAAGGGAGCAACTATTATCTAAATTGTACAAAATCGGAACTTATTCAGAAAAAGAAATTAATTGCAGTGTTTAATTAAGTCAATTAACTTAATCAATTCTCTTCGAGAAGAATGCAGCATCTTGGACGAACTTTTACGGTAAAATTGTGAACTATCTGAGTCATCATCACAAATTTTATAAGTTGTGAGTCAGCTTCAGCAACATGCGCGGGAAAGCCTCGAAAAAAGCTGCTACATTCGTCACCAGGGAATCCCTTCCGTTTTACACTGAAGTCTATAGAATTTACACATGATCAGTGTGCTGTCTGAGCAATGGAAAGAAATGGCATATTTCAGGAACAAAACTCAAGAGTGGTTATGGATAAACACAAGTCAAGAGACAGGAAGGGATTTCTTCCATAAAGATCCCACTCAATAATCTGAGAATATCTTCCAGATTTTTCAAGAAGCAAACTTTCTTTACTAGTCCCGTGTAGTTTCGGATCACTTGGAATTTTGTCCTGGTCATTTCGCTCCAAGTTTCGTTTTATGCTTTAAGCTTTATTAAACTCAGAATTGTAGGCTTCCGGTGATGAGCTTGCTGATACTGTATTCTTTCCTTTCCTGGATACCTTTCAGATCAAGTGTACTCAGAAATAAATTCGTAAATATCTGTTAACGATGTCCGCTCCACATAATCTTTGTTATGTAAACCATCACATTTGTATTATTTGCAATATAATGTAATAAATGATACGAATAAGTAATAATTAGTTCAATTATCCTGAATATTCGGAAGCCTTTCCAATTGCGGGATAAGTTTTGCCGGATTTTTTTACTGCTTTTGACCCAGGATGTTTAATTAGGACAGTTTACTGCAAAATACTTGAGATGAACATTGCCTAAAGCAAATGCTGATTTTTTTTGCACATCCTAAAATGCAAGTGATGTAACCAAGTGATAACATATTGGCTATAAAAGAGCTCGATGTGGCATATTTTTGGGTGTTGGCGAAGGGGAAGGGAAATGCCAACACTTTCATAAAAAGTTTGAAAGTTCATATTTTAGGAGTCAACCATAAAAGCTTAAATAAACACACGGCTTAAATAAAAGCTTAAATAAACACACGGACGAAGATTGCAGGCAGTTTGGTTTGTATCTCGGGAACAGACCCCCCCCCCTCCGTCGGGCATG
>JBCAUI010275856.1:0-15852 GCA_038406195.1 Haplosyllis anthogorgicola
CTGGCAGGTCACTTGACCTATATATGAGAAAGTAAGAGGCCACCCCATTGGCTGACCTAGTTATCAGGAACGTGACAGTTTCGGTCCTTAAATTTGTTAGTATAATGATGATAAACACATCAACATATCGCTAAAGAACGTACCCGCATCGTCTCTTTTACGTCGGACGCCGATACCAAAAAACATTCTTTGCTGTACCCAAAACGGAAAGGCGTGAAATATTTCATTACCCAAGTTTAATTAATTAGAATTTAAAAGATACCTATACAATTGGCAATTTCACTTTTTCTGCCTCATAAAACAATATCCTTAAAAGCTATACTACTGTATGACGGTAAACTTTACGGAACTGAAGTGATTTGTATTTTGTAATCAATGGCATCACACAAAATATAAACTTCTAAGTGCAAAGGCTGAACCACTTAAGAGATAATTTTTCAAGTCTGCCCTTTCATGACTTATAAAATCAACATAAAGTTCCATTAAAAATATTAACTGTGGCAGGGGAATTTGAAAATGATAGCCCTATGGCTGAAACCGTGGGAATATATAGGGAACCAAGCCAAGCGTGAACATAGTATTTTTCTAAAAAGCAAACAAATGGTAAATTGGTCACTTTTAGAGCCTTTTGAAGTTATGCCGTCAGCTATGAGAACACTTTGTCAGCGAGAGGGCATCAGGAGTGAACTTTGCTCCCCACGTGCCAAATTTGGCAATTTTGGAATGCCAAAAACAGGCTCAAAAAGTGAAGGTTTGGATCAGTGAGAAATTACGGTCATACCGAATTACTGTGTCATCTGTCATCATTATGTCTTCAATTCATAAATGGTCTGCTTTCAAAAAAGGCCTTAACTGACAGGTGATTTGACGCGAGGAGAAGCTTGAACTGATAGGTTTAGACTCTGTAGCCTGATGTTTCGCCTTATCAAGATGTACATCTCGATTTCAGGTTTGCTGTCTGCACATGGTTGTTCAGCGTCGACCTTGGGGTTTTTTAGCCACATAACAATCTCACGATCTTTATGATTGTGATACATATCGTTCTTTTGTTAAGCTGTTCGAAGATTGTTGATATATTTCCATAAAAAGCTTGAAATGATGAAGACAAATGAGATGGTGTGTTGTTACTTATCATCTATTGTCTTGCGATGACCAAAGTCGATAGACTGAAAAAGAGTACGCTTTACGATTAAGTAATGGTAGAACAGCTGAACATCTAGAACAGAACAAAGATCCTTATTTTTGAGCTGCTGGTGAATTTCGGGACCTTTGGACTCGAACCATTCTAGTTTCAGCCCAATCAGTACGATCATCTTGGTAACCAGCTGCGCCAATGCGCCCGCCAGGGACGCTTTTACAGTGGGGTTTGTTATTCAACCTGGGAACAACAGAAATTCACACTGTGACTTTCTTTTGCACAAAAGCACAACAGAAATTTCCATTAATTTTAAAATGACAACAATCCTGAACTATTCTTCGTAAATCATAGACGACATAGCCATTTTTATGACCAACGTAATCTGTTGTGAAGATCGTTCCACACATTAGCCGTTCTCGTGGAAACGTTGAAGCGAATATTCGGTAACAAATCGTAACCCTGGTGAGGGTCAATGAGCGTGCCTCGGAGACTGTGGGAAAAATCACCCTCGGTTCTGAGAGAGTGCGCAGTATTCGTGTCCCCTGGTTCTCCCACGCCACCAGCCCGTGGCAAACATATCCCGTCATCCGAGGCACAGGGCATCTCCTCAAGAGATCACAAACATTCACACCTGTAATAGTATTATTAACCCCTTCCTTATATGGGCTTAGGGCAATACTTGTGCCTAGGACACTGCCACTCTGTTGTGCTGAAGTAGACAACTACATTTAACAAGTTCCCAAGGCAAAAGTGGCCTAGATTTTGTTTGTTGGTTTCTACAATTACGAAAACAATTGCATAGCTCAGATCTGTAATCGTACGTTGGATTAGGCATTGTTTTGTCCCCACGGTAATTGCATTTTTATGTGTGTGTAGTTTCATCCAGGCCATGAGTTGCGTTACGTCCATTTAACAAGGTTTGAAACAATAACAGCTCGAGTTTCAAGTTTATCAGCGAATTGTGAATCTTTCTGCAAACAGCCTAACGCCACATGTCTTCTCTTTGAAACATTAGGACTTGTTTTTGTAACCGTTAGGATAAAGAGGACTTTCCGATTCGAAACATATCACAGGCAGTTTCGTGCAACCAAAGTGCTTGTCCACACCCAAGTGAACATCGTGCCAGGTTTATGAGCTCAGGTGATGATAATGCTGCACCCAGTCATCAAATAACTACTTATACCGTATCAACCCTCAACATTCTATTCATCATTGATCTGTTGATGTCAGGTTTGCGCGACCCTAACAGTGACCATGACATTTATCAAACTTTAATCTCCAACAGAAAGGAAAGGTTGATTTGTATGCCCACGAGGCTTGTCGCCCTGACAAGAGGGGAAATGCCCATATTTGCACTATGACTTGAGAAGTTAGGTAATATTAATTGTATTCTATTGCTCTATAATCCACAGACCACATATCTGATATGGTCGGACTGACATAGAATCACATTAAATTATTTACGGTCCGTGATTCCTTAATATGTGGATTATATCTTAACCTGTAAAATATAATAAAGATAGTTGACATTTGTACATGAATACTGTACGACGAATTATCAGGCCTGTATACTCAAAACTATCTATGTATTTTTTATCAGGAATGCAAATTGCTCAATTTTATATCTCCATACATCATGCGATTAACTCATTCGCACTAATTTTCAATTTCACATTTACGGAAAAAAAGTGACGAACATTGAATGTAAGAGGCTGAGGCATAAATAAAATATAACTCAATTTATGGATCACTGTAATTGTCTTTTTCGTCATTATCGTGGAAACACTGAATTACATTTTAATATCCTCTTGTGATGTCTCCTTTCTCTCGACGTTTTATGTTTTGTGCAAATGCCAACAGTTCCTGTAAACAAGAGACAACAGGAACCTTGCATGAAAGTTTTAAGAAACCACGAGACTAATCAAACTATACACCTGAGATAAAGTTGAATAGTCTGGTAAACCCGTGCGCCTAAAACTTGTGCTACTGGGTCCGAAGTTCTGTTTAAGGTAACAGAGGTAACATGCCATAAAATGTGATACATGGATGATCCTTTTCCTTTTTTAAATACCTTTCTATCGAACAGGCGCCCATGGTAAGCATATCCTTTTCTGAATTACTACTCAGACAAACACCGTAGACTTTGGAAAAAAAATTAGTCCCCCCCCAACCCCCTCGTCCACCCAAGTAGTAAGGAGACCAAACAATATATGGTACCTCTGAATATGATTTCCAGACATTCAAAACAGGTTTTTGAAATTTTGTTTTTCTGGTCATTGTGGGAAGATACCGTATTTACCAATTATCTTCAATCGAGCCATAAACGTATTTCAATGCTGATAGTCTAAATGTTTTCATAAACAGGTATGTGTTTGCATAAGGATTGGAATTACATGTAAGTAAAGAGTCATAATAACACGGCTTCCAGGAAAGTTACCGTTTCCTGAGTTGAAACATATCAGAAGTCATTTCCCCAGAGACAGACTTCTGGCATAAGTCTCGATGTCATTCATATTTCCTTTAGTCAACATAATTTCTGTGAGAAAAAAAGGTTACGCATTCTGGTGGGTGCGTGAGGCAACGATGAATAATGCTGTCACTTTTATCAATGGAACGTACGATATTTCAATCAATATGTCTCATTCTCAAGTCCTATTGTCACAGTTTGTAGTCGTGGGACGAATGAAGTGACGCTAGTCTATTATTTGTCTGTTGGTTGGTTGGTTACGTAAAACTGTTATTGCTCATTATGTACAAATACCATAAACAAATTCGCTGGTGAAACGTAACCAGAATATACGATATCACTACACAAATAAAATGAGAAATTAAACAAATTTCTGTCAGCATTTTACATGTCACTCCTAAGAGACACTCCTGAGATGTGTTATTTACACATAGAAAACCAATTACCGTTCCTTATTACGAGAATATTCATGAAACAAAATCAATACCCACGTATTAGCGGTAGACATGTAATCTAGCACGTATAGTTGCGGTATAATATACGTAGTTCAGTGTCAGAAAAATTGACGCTTCATGTATATAATTAAATATATGCTTATTTACCCGCGATTGTCGACAGCTTCGGACATTATCACTTAAGCATGAACCAAATGAGGAAGTTAGTTCAAACAGTCAATAAGAAAGTAAATATGCGTGTAACGAAAGGCCTGAAGATCCCAGTGTATCATGCAAGTTTGTACATGTGGGAAATATGCCTGACAGTATTTTTGCCCAGAACTCAAGTTTTATGTAACAGGTAATTTGGAGTCATAGATTGTCCATGTTCCGTTATCGTTGACATCGTTGGTGTCGTTTAAACTCATTGCATGGTCCCGTTTCCATTGTCTATCATGTAGATGTGGTCATGCCGGAGCAGTTTAATTTCTACGCATATCGGACCCTAACGCCGTGCAGTGTGTCGATTTAAGTGCGAAGTTACGACGGATTGACATAGATTTGGGGTAGGACTTTTTCTTATCATTAGGGCACAAATAAACATTATTTCTAGGAATAAGGAACTTACTTCCTGGCGAAACGTGTCTGTTGGCTGCTGAGACTGAATTCCTTGCAGCCTTGTCAAAATGTGATGCATAAAGCCAAACTAATTGACAAGAAAATATAAAAGATCATGCAATTTAAACATTTTCTGCTTCAAAGTACATTTTGCACCCAGCGTTCTTGCTACAATCTGCGATGTTTCCTGGAATTGTTTTTCATGCCTAATGTAAAACCTTTTTCTAATTTAGACGCATCGAGAATTCAATCTAAATCAACATCCAAGAACAGTGCATCTTTCTACTAATTCATTCATTTTCTTTGTTTCTCCATGTGTGGATCATTGATTGTGTTTGCTGCATGGGTACAGTTATCTTTGATATGTATTGTGTCTGTCAGCCTGCCTTTACAATAGTTTAAGATAATTGCATGTCGACTCATTATGACAGAGTATTTAAATTTCAACGAAAAGTGTACTAGTTGGTTGGACAAGTGTTAGATGATAATTATCCCATTACCATTCATGTCGTTTCTCATAAAAATCAATATGCGTAAAGCGATATATAAATACAACAGCGGTTGACGGAATTATGGATTTAAACTTTACTGCCAAGTCTTTTGATAAGCTGTAATAGTTGTTATGGAGCTTATAATTTGTGTTGTCGCACGTTTGCAACAAAATATTTATATCTGATCGATATGACAACTTTTGTTATCTAATAATTCACCTTCTAGATATACACGTGGTACTCAATAAAATTTAAAACAAAACGTATCTGCTGGTTAAACAGTTAATTTATTGGAACATTCTTATTGCGACAAGATTATTGTCTTTCCAAGTTTGAATGAGGGCCGTTTAGAAAATGCTTTGGGTCAACAGTCCTGCGGTAAAGACTGATTTCCAAAGAGAAGCCTGCTTTAGTTGTCTTCGTAAATTGAAAAGGTTCGGTGCGGTAACAAGCTTCACATCATGTTTCTGTCAAGAATGGTGTCCACACATGATAGATATAACGATGGAATTCCCCATAGGATTAAACACTGTATGCCATTAACAGAATTCCAGGGGCTATCGTTAATTATATTTAAAAAATCTCAGCTAAAAGCATATTGGCCTTGGGCATAGTGACCTATGACACACTAGAAAAATAGCAAGTACCTAAAATTCAGTCCTGCGTTTAATTACTTTAGACAAGTCTCCATGAGCAAGGTAAGAAAGTAGCTTATATAAATAAGGAATAACTTAAAAGTGTAATTAATGAATGTTTGTTTTGTTAATGTGCAGTCGAAGAAAGAATTTTGAAGTTTTAATTGTCTGTCACATGAATCCAGTAACCCAATGTAAAATAGACGTTTGCTTTGGAATATTCACGTTTTGATGGTTAGAACGGTTGTTTTTTTATTATATTATTTTGTTCCATCAGAACTGTGAGGCTTGTATCACCAAAATGGCCACAGATAGATAAAGTGGGATTCCCCTCACAAGTTATAGGCATTTATGAAGCTGGCAAGAAAGTGCTACAAAGATTCACAGCTGTGCATTATGGTAAAAGCTGTAGGCCCCATAAATGCAGCTGTTCTAAGGTGATAAAGTTATACGTTTTGCGTGAACTGAAAACGTGTAAGCGATGTTTCTTACTATTGATTGTTTAAATGTTTAACCGAGTCGTTGTTATATTTTGTCGATGTCCTTGAAAATAAAAGCCTCGTGCATTGAGCATCTTACAGCTTCCAGTAAAGAAACCATCTGCGGAATATCTGAAACTATTTGCATTAACAACCTTCGTCCAGCAAGCAGAGTAGTATTAATGAGTGGAATTTCCCTGTCAAGTACCAATCACATAACAATCTCAATGAAACCTGAAAAGGCCACATCAGTCCATATATGATTTCAGCTGCCTCAGCCCTTATGCACACAGACACAGCTTCTGGCAATAAACAGACACATGTATAGTACACACGAGCTGCAGTTATTAATCACTTTGGCTATTGGCACTAATTCCTGCTCTAAGCTCCAGGTGGGCTCGGTGGTTTTGAGTACAGTATTCACTACCTTGCATGTCTTTGCCTTTATAGGGTTTACCTTAACAAGACTTCAAACAGGTGTATCTTGATTCCACATTAAACGTTGAGCAGACGCTGATGCTAGCTTTTTATAGCAGTGATAACAAGTCGAGCATTGCTGCTTTAAAAAAATTGGTATAAGTGAAAGCTGCATCCGACATCAATTGTCAATGGATTAACGCGCAAGCTGCTATTGTGATTGGTTTACACAATCTCCAACCTAACACAGCTATCAACAACATGGAACACGTTGCATATTTAAACTGCAACTCAACATGGAGTACACCGATCAGATCTAACACAAACTTTCCGATCTAACTTTCCTCACAGACAAGATACTCTTCAAGAACAGTCTCAGGAGTTGAGTAGGAATATCCAGGTCGGGAATTTCGACTCATGCAGACAGTTTCCAGGTGAGACCAGATTTGGTATTACAACATTAAACATAAATACAGTGTTGATATCACACAGACTTCATTTCAAGCTGTGAAAATATCCTCAAAAATGCTGTTGTATCATTTTTGCATTACGTAACAGTCTAGGTTTGTTTATTGATTCTTTATGGCATGCACGTATTAACTGAATGAATGAATTCCATTGCCGCGTGGAAACTGATTTCTGTTGTTGGTTTGAACAATAGTTTATACCTGTCTGCCTTCTGATAAGAACAGGGCTCGGCAAAAACGACTTAATGTAGTGAATACATCAGTTGAATTGATTTAGATTGCCTCAACAAACGGAATTGCGCACAAAGAGTAACTTGATACGTAACCTTACAATAAACTGCCACCACAAAAGCAAAAAGTTTCAATCTGGACCAAACAAGCAGCTTCGGTTAAACAGCTGATTCTTCAATACTCTGGGTTCTGCTTGTATGGTTACCATAGCAGCATGTATTGCTAAGTGCAATTAGGTCAAAACAAAGGCAATAGCGTTGAGTAGCTTGCTCAGATTAAATAAATCTGGATTAACAGAATCCATTGGTCTTTTGTCCTCTTAGCCTCTTAGAACTTTGCCCGTGCATGCCAAAAAGTTTTATTTTTAGTGAAAGGTGAAAACCACAGCAGTCTGAGGAATATTTGTTGGCATTTAAAAGTTTTATGATGTGGAGCTTTAAACACTCTTCTCTCTTGAAGAGTAACTCCTGGGCCAATTTACCAATCTAACATCTGACTCGCTGAACTAAAGTGTTGGAACAGAAAGTTCAATGTGACGAGAATGATTAGAGTTAAACAATATCACGGTTAAACGTAACCGACAATAATGTTGTCACGTTAATGACAAGAAGTGTCTTACTTTTTTGGCAATATTTGAGATATCCAGTTTTTAGGGATGACAGGTTAGATTGTGTACAATCTATTTTGATACATGTATGTGTACAACTAAACTGAGAAATATATCTGGAATAAGTCCCACAATCAATCTCGAATACAAAAAAAAGTATCGTTATCTCAAAACTCAGTTTAGACTGTCATTCCTAAAAAGCAGAATAACTCAAATATTGTTTACAAACAAACCAGATAGAAGCTTCTGTTTATTAACGTGACAAACCGAATGTCCTAAATGTTTGTGTTTACCAGTAACTAAAATCATTCACACTACCTGTGTAATCCTATTCAGAGCGCATTGTACCATGTAACACTTGCGGATGGAGGGTTGCAGTCAAGTTCAAAGCCTTTAGTACTTATCTCTTAGGTAAAGCTTTCGAATGAGGATCGTATACACAATGACGGACAGGAGTCATAAAGGGAACTGATTCGACTCCGAACAAACGTTTTCGAAAACCGTCTGCGACTCTGAGTTGCCTTGATAGCCTAATACTGTGATGACTGAAACAGGGCACCAGTGGCTCCAAAAGGAAAACTTGCTTCCACCAAATATAAAAAGAAATTGGTGACATGACAAGTTCAGTACACTTACAGGTAAAATTAAACAGAAATACATCCCAGTTTAAACATTTGGGAACCTTTTGTTAGATATAACATTGTTTCCCGCGGGAGAAGTTAAACATATCTTTACATTCAAGTAATACGCAACATAGCTACATAACGGCATATTTATGACAAGGCGAGTGAGTAGATATATTCTCACATAGTTAAATTCATTGTATATCTGTCTAATGGTATTTGTACAATGCCTGGGAAAAGATAAGGATCAACCCAGGGACTCGGCATGCCAGAATAAAATTGCTGTATTAATTGATTGATTATAATCATTATTCCGTGTTGTTGGTGAGGGCAAATATCCCTTGGTAATATTTATCATGCAGTTCAATAAAGAGAAGAACAATTAGACTTATTTGTTGAAATAACGTTAATCCCACGGGGAGGTTATTAAAGCTGTCTATAAGTCTCAACCTTTTCCTGCAACATTAATTTGCTGCAGAGGGGCTTATATTTGCATGCTGTGCATGGGTAGGAGAAGAGGACATGACCTAACAGTGAAAACCTGTTTTCAAGTCTAGTATGGGTAACCATGCATTGGGCTTTCCTCCATTCCTGCTTATGTCCTCTAATGTGGATACCAGTTATGCATGTGCGTATTTTATTAACATGCTTAAATCCAATGTGAGATATGAAATACTTTTCACATGGTACCTGTATTTGTATCCACCTTTTTGTACAGGTTAAAAAACAATGCACTAGTTAAACAGCAAGGTCTGATCCATGTCTGTTGGCAACTTGTTTCCTTTTTAGTGCACAGCGTACAGATCAAAACCTGTTCATTTATTCAGCTGTGTTAAATGACAGTTTGCATTTTTCATGTAAAATACACTTCTCATGCAACACCATTGTATTGACAGAAATCATTGAGTCGCCGTATGATAATGTGTCTACTGCTGTTGACTAAGATGTTATCTGTCATATTGTCATAAAATATGAATTGTATAATAGTAGAAGCATATAATTAGAGCATATTTTGTCAAGAATATCAAAAAGGATAAATCTCAATTATATCTATTTTTGAAGGACACCGATCAATCATAGTGTCCTTGTCAGGATATCTTTTCAGTCAGGAGCCTTTTTGTCGCAACCAACAATTTCTTTCGTTGTAACATGTTTTATAATTACGCGATATTCAGTCTTGCCATTCATTATTTCAGTTTAGTGATCAATTACAACGTTATTTTTCATTCAACGTTTAAAGACCCAAGGTTTTTCAGGTCTTTACCATTGATCCCTTGCAATAACACCAGACCGGGAACGGAAGAATCTGCTCTTCTTTTTACGACTGTTTACCGCATTGTACTTCAAGACCCTTTGAGTGACATCCTACTAATGTAATGAATACTCATTAATATAAATTAGATCTTAAATCCAAATAGATCTGTGTACTAAAGATGATCGCAGCAGATAGCACACTGCAATTAATTTCATATTTTTCCAGGTGAATGAACACATTTATTCTAACTACACAATTTTAATGGTAAAAAAGAGTCACTGAGCAATCTCTTGGGGAACCCCCACGACCCATTTGAGATAGATTTTACAGAAACAAAAGAATTAAGTATTTTGACCATGGCAAGTCTGTTGGAAGTGTCATATTTACTCTAACTGTAATAGTACATGTTGTAAATGTAGAAATCTTCTTGTTTTTCAGAAGCTGTATTTAGCCTGAACAGAATGTAAATGAAAAGAACAGTAAAAAACCTGCTTTAGATCTAGGGAGACAACAAGTGGAAATGTTTTCTTCTCCAGGTAAATATAAAGTTTATTTTTCACGCGTAAATCAGTCAATTCATTCACTTCTTCTGTCAAAATTACAATTCTATATATACAATGGAATGTCGAAGTAAACGTAAATCAATCACTAAATTTAGACGGCTAATCAAATTGCAGACATTTGGTATGTGATTTCATTTCTGGTTTCCAGTTTGTGGATCCTTGGCATACGAAATGCATGCACAAACATGAAATAAACATCAAATATTTATTTTTATGCAGCCTATTCAATGTAATGTAAACCCAATAACCACAACTCAACATTTGATCAACTGTTGTCCAATATAAATTTGTATTGTCATCTCTTTTGGCTTTGCAAAATCATAAAATTTACGATACCAAATAAGGTAAAAGTCCAATGACAAACACTGCGCTAAGGACTCTCATAATGTGACGATGCAGGTACTGCTGCAGGTTTATTTACATGATTTCAGGTTTTCATTGATATAGGATAAGTCCAAAGGTACAAATCGTGTTGTTGCTTGGAGATGGTAGTTTTAATTAACACATTCTTTGAGTTTGTCTTTAAAATTTACGACTATTTTAGGGTTGAATGAAAAAAATACTTACATTTGACGTAACATGGCTTTATTATAATTGAATTACTATGTATTTTGTTGACTTCCTTATTGCATTAATCTGGAATGTACACAATGTGGGAGAGGGTAAATATACGCACACTTAGGGGAATACTCGAAAAGTAGTGAAAAACTTTGTCCCAACTCTAAATATCTACATACACGTAGGAAGAAAACTTTAAAACAGTTAATTGATTGCCTGTCCTAATCCTTTTCACACTTGAATACGATAGTATAATTTGCTAATCAATACATTTGCCATAACTTTTATCCCACATGTCCATTCAATTGGATGAAATGAAACGTCATACAGAGTTAGGTACACGCAGTTAAAAATATAACGGCAAAATGTGAAGTCCTGCACATCTGTTTGAATCACACTGATGCAATAGGACGATTCTTTCTTCATCACCTGTGTGGGAGATAGATACATACTCAACGTAAATCTACAGACACAAACAGTTGAGCCGAACCAAAGTACCTCATTATAAAAACCATTTACTAACGTCATTGTTATATCCTGTCTTAGTACACCTGAGATTTAACAGTGTGCGGGGCAAATATACAGGAGTATCCTATTGATGTCTATAAATATACGGAACTGATATACTTTACTGGATGCCAGTAGAATGAAACAGGATTAGTAGATTTAATCCAGTCAGTCAGTACAAAAAAAAAATCACGGAATGTTTCTTCTGGGCAGTATATTCTGCAAAGAACTGGGAAATTTGATTCCATAAAATTTTCTAATTAATTACCAGTTACTATAAATGAAAAGTAACGTGGCCCAATTATTGGGTGTTGTTGATAAGTTCATTTGTAAATGTAAACTTACTTAATTCAATGGTTGCAAAAGGTCAACAGTTTGGTACTTAAAGGTATAGAAAGCGCAATGTTTGAAAATGGAGGAAAGACACCAGCCATGTACACATATATAGAATATAATTATATATTACATTATATAAAAAAACATATAATTTGAACTTCATGAGTTCAAATTACCAGGGAAAATTCGGTGATTTACTGTCATGAAAATGTTAAATGAATCAGTTCAACAAGTGAGAATAAACAAGACAAATGCATAGCTACAAATATCAAAGGCTAATGCCATTAAATAAATGGGCATTTTACTCAATTACATGGAGCTGTAAATGAGACTTGCTCTGAATATGAGCCAGAATAATAAATTGTTGACACTATTGTAATTCAGCAGGTAATATAAATTGCCTGCATGCCGTTAATCAACCTTTTATTAATAAATAGATTTGTCGAAGTAACTTCGCGAGCAGTAGGAAATATTTAGCATTGTTATTTGGCATGTTTTGGTTGTGCAGAGACTACAGGATACAGGATCCATAGAAATGTTACAGGAGGAATTCCCCTGGATAACCTTTAGTTTCACCGACAGTCTGAAAATTTGTCTGTGATGTTCGCGGATATCAGCTTCACGCAAATTTGTCCGTTTCTAAAATTAGAACTACATATTTCTTGGCCAGCGACCGCCTGAGTATCTCTAGCGGAAAATCTTCAGCTAAAAGGCATTCATGTTGGTAGCGACAGATATACAAGAATTTAGTTGGATGTCTCTCCCTTAAACGTGAATTATAATGAGAATTTAATTGGAATAGGCCTATGTTAGATAAAATACTAAACTGCAAGCCTTTCTTCTTTGCTCTGTAACTGTACTAGTTTTATCCTCCAGGTGCAGGCAAGTGGCCAACTTATGCAATTTTTTATATATATGTGGCCTAATGTAACTAACCTGATAAGCAGGAAATATATTACCTAGTACTCATGTCATAATATCACATCATATCCATAGAGACTGAGCAAAAAAACTATCAAGAATAACAGTAATAATGCACAACTGTTAGCTTGCAGGTAAAGGCACAGAACATATTGGTGTCTTACAAAGACGTGGAGATAATGTGAAGGACAATACAATAGTGTTTCTTAACATGTGTACTTAGTATTGTTAAAGATGAGATGTTATTTTCTTGTTGTTGTTTTTTTGTATGGTCATACCAGTTGAATTACATTTTTTTGTGCTTATGTTTAAGAAAGTTTGAGCTCATCTTGTCTGTTTTTTGATTAAGAGATGAGATTTTAAAGATATATGTATAAAAAGTTGTCTTGGTCTTGGATGATTATAACAGTATTTCTGTTGTTTTATATCCAGCAGCAAGTACATTTGCTTTATACATTATCTTTACACGGAGCTAACCCGTTTTAATGGACTGTGCTTGTTTCAATATCAATTAACTGTTTTGCTTTTTTTATCAAAAGAGATACAGTTTAGTATCTAAACATTATTACGAAGCCAAATATGTCAGATTGGCTTCTGATTCCGAACAAGGAATGCGGTTAAGTCACATTTTTGTTCTCTTGTCAAAATATTACCATACTTTAACAATGGAGGCTTAACGAAAAATGTAGCAGTTCACAAATATATTTGTCTCCGTCCGTCTTTGTTAGGAAAGATACACATTTTCATCAAGACCGTATAGTGCTGAAAGGGAAATCCTCTGGTTTCGCCATTCGTCATATTTTAACAAAGTATGAATTTAGAGATTGTAAATGTGACATGTCCTGTTTGTAAAATATGAGAACAACAGGATCCATAGAAAAGTTACAGGAGGAATTCCCCTGTACAACATCTGCAATTGACACAGTCTGCTGAATTTGTGTTATTTTCGAACAGCTTCGTGAACGGTAGCCATATTAGCAATGTTTCATGTTAAGGTCGATTAGTAACATGTTTGCATGCCTTTATCAGTCTGATTGTCTGTCTCTTGCTCCCCGTCTCTAACTTTTTCTACCGACTCTGTCGAATCCCTTCTCGCCTCAACAAATCCACTAATCGCGCTAAATACCAATTAAAACTTTTGGTATCCAGGAGACTGGTTCTGTTTCCCAAATATGCGCCGTCTGTTAATATTTTGGTCATATTCTTATATTTTATTGAAACTTAATCAGTATAAGATGGGAACATTTATCAATTTCCAAATACTTTTACGTGGGAGACCATGTAGGAGAAATGATTTTCTGTGTAAACTTCCGCCAGTTTGGTGGTAGCGTTGGAAACTCTGATAGTGCGATAGACAGTCAGTTAATTAAAAGTTGGAAGCAGAAAGGGTTACGGCACTTTTTCGTTTCTGTAAGTCATACCAAGTTGATTTTTAATTAACAAAATATATTTATAACATGTTTGGATAAATAAAGTTACATGATAAACGTTGTTGCCCAGAAGCCGGTGCGAACTACAAACATTTCCACAGTTCATTGGTTTAAATTGATATAAATTTGCCTCTCAGTTTATTAATATATTTTATTAATTGTATAGAAAACAAAATTGAATTTTGCGGACAAGAGAAATTGATGATAGAAAAAAGTTAACTGTTTCTCAGGAGTGGGTGAGCGAAAAAAACACGACGATAAAGGTAACCAACTGGCAGGGAGAAGTAAATGTTTATGACTTTATAGCTGGTTGCTCTGCAACTTTTTGCACAGTCATCAATAAATTAATACATGTTCAGGAAATTATCTCTTTCACAATATGGCTATAAATTTCGTAATCTCCTACGTATTCTGCACAATGAAGGGAGTGTTGATCCATATCATTCGATAGAATTTTATTGTTAAAAAGGGTACCGGTATGTTTCAACCATAATATCTCAACAATCCTGGTTAATGCACTCCTGAAAGAGAAAGTAATGTTTGAAAATATTACACTTATTGTCAAACATATATGGACCATATTTTTTCACCTCTACTAAACATATATAATTTTCTCAGTTGCCTATCTAACAGACATCAAACATTTACATGTAAATACCAACTGATTTACCATCACATTTACTAAAGGCGAGGACATTGACATCAAAACGCCTGAAACTGTTAAAGGCTGTGAAATCTCCTATTGTTACAGATGGGACCAACAATATTATAATAGTTGTCGGTGCAAGGTGTGAAGTAAAATCTGGTTAAGACATGAATTTAGTGGTCCAGTGTTCCCGAAGTGCGCCCACCTACTTTCTACTGTTTCATGAAGAATGTTCGAAACCTTTGGTGTATTAACGTCTAAGTACTCCCGTTGGTGAATTTAATGAAAACACTTGGGTTAAATACATATGTTGTGTTTTCGTTTGTAGACGTGCCTTTTGATAGAGTAAAATTCCCAGTGTACATACGATTGTAAAAGTGAAAGTAACTTATTGAAAGTTACCTTATGTAGCGAGATATGCTATCGTTGAAAACTTGTTGAACCCGAGTCAAAGGATACAAAATGTAACAATTATAAATTGTGGCTAGCTCAGCAAGTAACTAACACCGCAAATGGCTGGTAAAGCCTATTGCATTTTAATTATAATCTTGTAAAGCATGAAATTCCTATCGTGTTATTTGCCTTTTTGCAACTTGGTGATATTGTCTGGATAATACGTTACTGACAAATTAGTTGGGATTATTGTCTAACATCTTGTCATAATAAAAAGTAATATAAGAATACCGTAATTGCAATCTCCATAGCAACTAGATGTCACATATGTATAATATATATTGCTTTCATAAAACAAAAAATATAATTGTACAGGACCTCCTATATACGCTATATATACTACACATACTGTGCCGGATAAATTGAATAAAATATTGGAGATACAAGGACACATTACGTAACGCAACGGAAGATGTTATTAATCAAGCCAACCTAATATTATTGGACGTAATCAATAATTAATAATCCAACAAAAAATGGCGACAGAACTATAGGTATACAGGGGCGGATCCAGGATTTCCCGTTGGGGGGGGCGCCCGGCCCGTTGGGGGGGGCGCCACCCCTATTTTCGCCCAA
>JBCAUI010275967.1:0-15848 GCA_038406195.1 Haplosyllis anthogorgicola
GCTTGTACAAATAAAATAGAGAGTGATTGGTGACATGCCAAATGTTCTGTTCCACCATATGGAATTCACAAAGGACTTCATGAAGGCTACTTATCAGAATTTCTGTGGAAAAGGAAGTACCATGACCAAGATTTATTTGTAACATTTATAAAGCATTTAAATTATTCTTTTAATCATGGTGAAGTGATGCCTGCACCTAAGTAAAGTATACATACCTTATTTAGTGTATGTAATTTTTTTATGTCCCCTGTTTCTCATTGTTATTGGTGAGAATCCTTTCTCACACATCTCATCCCTATGAGCTTTAGATAATTTCCTCTTCTTTTTTGCATTCCCATTTTTTGCTGTGGAAGAACTGTCAAAATCCACAGAGCTACCTCTATGATCCTACAAGAAATAAAGTACCCAATAAAAGTACTTTGTATATAAGGTTCTGTAATACAATTTTACAATTTTATGTCTCATTACTGTTCAATATTTTATTCTCTGTCTGAATCGAGATGGTGCATCCTCTTTGATATTCATGCTATTAGGCAGAACGAACGAAAGAAGAACAGCAAGATCGAAATCAAGTGTCTAGAACCGGTGAGTTGTTCCATAGTAGGGGAAAAAACACCTTCGTATCGAGATTGGTCAGCCACTGTCCCTCGTCGATCGAATTTGTAGACAATGCTAATTTTTAGTGGATTAGGAATTTTATTTTCAAAACCCGCGACCATCATCTAATCGGATCACAGGCGATGAAGTTACTAGAAATTTAGCTGATATTGACGAAAACATGAACGAGGATCTGAAATGATGGTTGGTCTATTTACAAAGCTGTGTTGCTTTTTGAAAACAAAATGAAGAGACACAGACATTGATACGGTTGTTCGATTCAAAATGGAAATTTACTTACATATTAAAGCGGTAGTGAATCTTGTAAGAGCCAGCTTGTAGGCTTTGTGTATCTACAGAGAATCCAAATCGTGTCATTTTACTGTTGCCTATCACAACTGCTTTGCTTTTGATAGCATAGCGTACATTTGAAGACAGCTGTCGATTATCTCAGAAGCTAAACTCATATCGTCGCAAAATATTTTTGCCGCAAGGAATTTTACTGTGAACTGCAATATGCCTGACGAAAACGGAAAATCGACTGTATCTACATTGTCGACTTGGAAAGAATTTTGTTCCAGTGTCTCCGCACATGGATGTGGTCACCTCATCAAAGGATCTACAGTCAGCAAAGTGTTTTGGACTGCTGTACTGTTCCTCACCCTACTCTGCTCCTTTCGTCACTTGTACCTTCTGACTAGTGCTTACCTAAGATATGAGTATCATGAAGTGATAACAGTAAAACCAGACGTGGAACGATCATTCCCAGATGTCACAATCTGTGATACCGTGAGGATATCAGATTATGCCTTGAACAGGTTTGAAGAAACAAAATCTTTACTAAAACATTTCCATGCTGTTCGTAAAGCATTTTCAAAGCTGAACAATCAGTCGCGTAATTATGACCCTGTACTGATTAATATAATAGAACAGAGAGCTTCAGCTCCCGCGTTTGTATTTGCTAATGTTCCAGCAGAGAATAGAACGATGGTTGGGACATATTTTGATAGTTTGGTTGTGAATTGTATACTTTCTCAACAGGAGTGTGACAGAAATAATTTTGAGATCTTTGTAAGTTCTAAATATTCAACATGCTACACCTTTAAGGCAAATACGGTGAATAACTTGTACAATTCTATCGTTGGTGAAGAATATGGATTGTCACTCATTTTAAGAGGTGAGGCATCATTGCTGCATAGGTATGATGGATACCAAAAAGCGGATAATATCAAGGGTATTAAAATCCACATCCATCCACCAAACACAATGCCCTTCGCATCAAGTAGTGGAATGGGTATCATTCCTGGTATGTCAACATCAATCGAGTTAACTGAGAAACAATATCTCAGGTTAGAGGCTCCATATTCTGATTGTCAACCAAATCAAAATGTTACCGTATTGTCTAAAGAATATCTATTGGAACCGAATTTCTGTTTCTTCAGATGTATGTTCGATAGAATATATGAAAGATGTAATTGTATATCAACAACAATGGAAGGGGTAGCTAGTGATCATCGAGACCACTGTCTTTATTTTGAACCCAGTGATGCAACAGAGGTGAACGTATCACGCATTGTGTGCGAAATCGAAACATTACATATGTTCGTGACAAATCAAACGTGGAATTGTAAGCGATGCACCTGGAACTGTCAGGAAACAAAATACGACATCAAGATATCTCAGGCTCTGTGGCCAGAGACAAATGTAATAGGTAACTTCTTAGAAAAGTACGTTTTAACAAAACCCGTCACTAATCCTGTAAGAGAATATTATGAATATCTTGTGAAAGCATTGCAGTTGAATAGCACGAAAAGTAATGGAGGCAATTACACAAGAAACTTGACAATAATTGATGTACAGAACATGCTAGCCAGTGCTGAAAATTTCAGTGAAGCTGCAAGAAAGTTGGACAACAAATTTCTGTCACTTTACATTCCAGATTCATTACTACAATCTGGATCTGTTCTTGACCTCCAAAAGAATTGGGTTCGGGAATCATTTTACAGACTCAATATACACTTCTCAGAGCCATTCGTGACGGTTCACAAACAGGTTCCAAGTTTAAGTGTTGAAGATTTCTGGTCTGGAATTGGAGGTGTTCTTGGACTATGGGTCGGAGCATCAATACTGACAATACTGGAGATTTTCTCATTTCTGTGTAACTTAATTTCAAAAAGATTATCACTGAAAACGACTACTAAAGTTTCCAAGATAGATACTTAGTGTTACAGCAAACCTTTCTTTAGGTACGGTAAAGTTACCAATACGATTTTCTCCTAATTTTAGAAACAAAAAACATTTTTGCCCTCATGAAAGAAAGAAAGTTAAATTCTGTTGTCCCAAAATGTAATATAATTCCTGGGCTGTTGCTATCAGTCGTTTGTATTTCTATTTGTGTTTAAAATTGAACAACGTATGTGCATGTAGTTTCATTCTTATTGTTATAATGTAATTCAAATAACTAAGGTTAAATAGAGGTTACCTCTGAAAAATATGGGCCCATTTTATGTATTCAAGTGAATTATTTTATGAATAGTCCAATGTTTATAAAATTTAAATGTTAATAGAGTAGCAATAGCTCTAACGGGCTGTCTTACTGATCTTGGATAAATAATGCAGAAGCATTCATTTGATAATTCCAATGTTTACCATATATCAGTCACTACTAGGACTTCATCATGTTATCTTCCAACACACCCAAGCAAGAAAAGAAAGAAGTTACTTCAAAAAGCACAAGGATTAAAGAGTTTTGTTCGACCACGTCGGCACATGGATACAATCATCTGACGAAAGGATCCATTTTCAGCAGAATATGTTGGTCATTTATCCTAATTGCTGGATTTTGTGCTACAGTCGGTCACCTGTACGCTTTAACTGCCACGTATCTGAAGTATGAATATCATGAAGTCATAACAGTGAAATCCGATATTGTACGACAATTTCCGGATGTGACCATTTGTGACTCTGCCTGGATGTCACAATACGCCTTATCAAAGTTTTCAGGAACTGGTACAGTATTAAAGCATTTATACTTGTCAACTGCTGCAGTCTTATCTGAAAGGGAGAATTATACAAAGCTGTATGCAGAAGAATACGTTGATTTTTTACGTAAATGGATTGAAAGCCCTGTTTTTGCCTATTCCAACATACCATCTGAGTACAGAACATCAGTTGGTTCCCAATTTAACAGTCTGGTTCTTGAATGTTCTTACATTGAGAAGACATGTGGAGAAGAGAATTTTGAGTTATTTGTCAGTGCGAAACACGGGAATTGCTTTACTTTCAAGGCAAATTCAGTGAATAGTAACTACAATTATCTAACGGGACCTGAATATGGATTATCACTGATGCTTAGAAGTGAAGCTTCATTAAATCAACGATATCAAAGTTACAGTAATACTGAACACGTCAACAGTATTCATCTTCATGTTCACCCCTCAAATACTCTGCCAATCACCGTAAATGAGGAGTTGTACATAATGCCTGGGATATCAACGTCAATTGCGTTAAATCAGAGGTTTGTACACAGACTGGGAAAACCATATTCTGAGTGTCAACAAGATAGAAATATCACTATGCAATCTAAGGAATATCTTTTTGAACCAAACTATTGTTTGCTTCTGTGTGCAAATGGTGAAATGCATAAAAGATGCAACTGTGTACCAACAATTACGGGAGGTCTTGCTGACGACCACAGGGACCATTGCTTCTACTTAGATACCAGTACTTCACAGGTGAACATTTCAAGAGCCATATGCGAGATAGAATCATTTCTTTTCTTCAGAGACAATATGACACTAGACTGTGAACGTTGTGCATGGAATTGCATAGAATCAAAGTATGATATCAAAATATCCCAAGCTCAGTGGCCCCAAACGTCTGTAGTTAGTGACTTTATTGACAAATATATTTTGTCAAAACCAAAGAGCCATCCAATCAGAGAATATTACGAATATCTTGTGCAAGAGACTTTACATGATAACACTAATGACAGTATTGGTAATTTTATCAGTAATAACGGAAAAACATTAAATGATCTGTACCAGATTGTAATATCTGGATTCCAGAACTTGAATGAAAGTATGGATAATGTGTGGGATAACTTAAGTGTATTACCTCATATTCCAGATTCATTGAAACAGTCAAGCACCCTGACGGAACTGCAGAACAAGTGGGTTCGGGAATCATTTTACAGACTGAATGTATTTTTCTCAGAGCCATTTGTTACAGTTCATAAACAGGTTCCTAGTTTCGCCGTGGAAGATTTCTGGTCTGGAATAGGAGGTGTTCTTGGTCTTTGGGCTGGGGCGTCAGTCATAACAATACTGGAAGTGTTCTCTTTCGTAGCAAGTCTGCTGTATCAAAAGATGATCGTAAAACATTAAAGAAAATACCAGTCTGATCAGAGCACGAGCTTAGTTTAAACAGATTCCCATGTATTGTCAGAAGCTGAGAACATCTAAGAAAATATTTTTTATTTCTATGAGGGGAGCATGTTATTCATTTATGCAATCGATATTAGACTATATTTAGTGATATTTGTTTGTCAAAATTTCGTCTTATTTTTAACCATTCTAATGTCACTGTGCTCGGATGATAAGTTCGATAAAATGTAAACACAAGTCTTGCGATTGCGATTTCGCTAGTGTTTGAATGTCAAAAGATTTCGATTTGATACTCTTGATTGCATATTATTTAAAGACATATGATGACCAGTAAGACTGGTCCGTTCCGTAACATTACTTCAGTAGACTACTTTTCTTATGGAGTGCAACTAAGTTTTTACTTTTAATGTACCAGAATTGTATATAAAGTAAGAATTTAAAGAATAAATATTTATTTTTGAACAGTTTATTTGTAAAATATAGATGTATGTAAAACATATAAAGCACTGTACAATAAGGACATTGTGTAACATTTATAAACGTCGTTTTGTGCATAGAAAACTACATAAAAAAACTCATCATACATTTCACTTGTATTGTACGAGCTTTGAAACAACTTCATTTGTCATTTCTAAAAATTCTTTGTAAATAGCTACTTTATAATGGGTTCCAGCGCAGATATTGAATTGAAGATTACCACTTTAATGCTTACAGATGTATTTTCTGATATTTACTGTTAAATAATCTTACGATTCTTGTCATTTGGTCAGTTTAATTAAATATATATTTAATTAAATATATTATTAAATATATATTTATTATGAATTGTGTATAGACTTTCGAGCAAACGATGAAAACAATTGTAAATTTGAATAAGTAATCTGTCATAAAACATCATATTACACATATATATTTGGAATGTAAGTCTTTATAAAACAGCACAGATGTCAATGATCTCACCGAGCTGTTTCCGCATGGTGTGTATTTGATAATGTTTTTGAGGCGAGGAAATGTGACGGGTGTGCGGCGAGGCACTGGGCGCACGGGCACGGTATGCCGTACCCGTACACTGAGTGTCCGTGGGGGCCGGAGGGCTTCGAGGTCGGTGGACTTGTGTCTCGTGAGTCTTTAATTGTTATAGGTACAGTTCCTTTGGGGCTGTGGGTTCCAGCGGGAAGAGTAGGGCTCCTCAGCTTGGGGCTGAGATGGCTAATGTCAACTGGAGAATGGTACACCACCGATGGAGGGAGCACATCAGGCCGACTTGCTGCTATGCTCAGGCCCAGACCTCCTGGTAATGCTGCTGAAGAGAGAAGGCTTGGCCGGGGTAGTGATGTTGAAACTGGTGGCGGCGGTGGCGGTGGTATGGCTCCTGGGTACATTCCGGCCCCTGCGACCGGTAGAGAACTGGGTGCCCCTGGAAGACTGGTCACTCCGGGGATTCCAGCAAACAATGAGCCGGTTGAAGGTAACGGCAGGCCGGCTGGTCCGGGACTTCTGCCCGTTGCTTGGTACAACTCACCGACCAGTCTCTTCATCTCCTCCACGGAGTGATTCAACATTAAGATGTAGTTCTTGGCGAGTAACAGTGTCGCTATCTTTGACAATTTTCTCACGGATGGTCCATTGGCATAAGGCATCACATCGCGAAGTCCATCCAGAGCCGAATTGAGATCGTGCATTCTCTTTCTCTCTCTGGAGTTGATCTTGAGGCGAAGCTCCTGTAATTCTTCTTCATCAACGCATTTGTTGGACAGATTTGAACTTGATTTGCTTGGTCTGCTTCGTGGGGCTTTGCCTCCCCCAGCTCCTGGGCTAAGCTCTCCGAGAGATGAGCATGGGCTGCCCGGGTCACTGCTCAGTGCACCCGTGGAATCAGGCTGTTGTTGAGGATAAGGATGCAGACCTCGGAGATGCTGATAGCCAGTTGACCCCTGTTCATCTTCTTCATCATCAAACCCCATAACATCTATCTCATCTTGGTACGGCAGGTTCTCTTTACCTTCCATTGTCATATCTGTGGGTGAAAATTGAGTGTGTCATCAATGTCATTAATATATCTCAAGACTTTTAACTTTTGTCAACTTTTAACTCGGTCTACAAATGCTAATTCTTTAATGTGTTTGGGACTTTAAGTATGTTAACACTTTCAAGCTTACAGAGTATCTGCAACTGTTTGGTTTGCTTATCAAGTAAATGCAATCAAATATTTAATTATCAACAAAATAAATTCTCACTGGAACAAGTATTGTCTGTTTGGCAATGATTGCTTTGGCCAGTAAAATACGTTTCAGTTTTTCGCTACAACAATATTTGCCTGAAGGCAACGTAATTTATAATGTATTTTACGTCAACTACACATGTGATTATCAGTGCTAAATACAACAAAAATTAGTTGTTTGATTACGCAAGTTTCACATTTTAGCTAAAAAGCATCAAGGCAAATTGGAATTATTTTAAAAACCTACTTCATGCAGTACAAGATCATTTTAATGTAACAGTATCGCTGAGAATGGATCTAAATTTTAAATTACTTTTAGAGAGCATATAATACGTAAACATATTGGGTTACCTGCAAAAAAGACGAAGTATAGAATAGGGTACTTACCAATTACTTTTATTTCTCAGTAGATCTTCTTAACGAGGTAAATAACTTTCTTCATAAATTATTTACTTTAACAGCTGAACTTTTTATCAGAAGATGTTGTATTCTTCTTGTATTAGAGTCTTTTTATCCCAAAGGTCTCTAAATTGCGTTGATCTGGTGATCTGTCAAAGTCAAGTTAATGGTATATGGGTGAGGTGATGTAGGCAATTTAACTTGTTCCTTTGATCTTAAGTAGTCCCTGTAAGGAAACTTGATGAAACTTTAATTCTATCGAATCAGATGTATTCGTAGGCTCGTTCAGGCTACAAGTGAAATTCTCTAGCTCACTCAGGAGGGTTTTATACCCCTTTTGTCATCCTCGCACCCCAGGGGAGAGAAAGTTGTATTTTCGCTGAAACCTTAACTGTCTGTGGCTTAGAATGGATTGGTTGTACCATAGTGACAGGTGCTAGAGGCGTGGCGAACTGAGCATCCATGAATGCATGAGGCTTACCACTGACTTCTAGGTAGATTGGGGAACTATAGGATGTACTGCCTTGGGCTGAGTTGAGGTATTCATTGACGATCATGTTTCACCAATACAACAGGGTAATTCACTGGTTCATCAAGGACTGTTATTGGTTAGTGGAGGACCGCATTTGGTTAAGTGACAGTTTGCAAGAGAAAGGATTTTGTTCTTTCGGGTGGGCCCTCATTCACTTCAACTTTGCTTACATCTCCAAGGACGGGGAAGGGGAATATTCATTTCATTCAGAGTATTTCCCTTGATTCTCACTCACTCTTTCCGGGGGATAAAAAGTAATGAAATCTGAGATCGTCTCTCCACAACTGTGGTCATAATTTCGAAGCTTTCTCAAGCAGTAACTTCTAATTAATCCACAGTTGCTCGATTCGTGGAGTACTCTTAGCAAAATAATCCTAAGTGGTGACTTTAATGCACCATTTGAGAAACCATCTATTTCTTTGTAGAAATTATTGAACACGTATTGACATTGATTAATCTTTTCAACTTTATTGAATACGTATCGATATTTTGTGCAATACTAAGTATATTATCCTTGTAATGAATGGACAGCGCCCAGTGAAAATATGTCAATTTGTTGCACATTTGCAGTGAATTTCTATTTCATCAATGCGTTGTTAAACTCATATCGAGACTATGATCATAGGACGAAATGCAATTTATTTTTTTTGCAAAACAATTGTATTGTACAGTATGAAAAGCAGTAACAGCATAATTTATTTTTTCAGAACTGAAAATGCAGATCCTCAGCCTTTATGAACCACAGCAAATGGTACTCCTTTTCCTTTTAGGAAAAAACGGAGGGCGCGGATAGCGGTCCTGTCGCAGCATTAGTAACATCATCGGCGGCGGTGAAGCAAGCCTCGCGTGTCGGCAATTTACGACACTAAGGGCCAAAGTTGCTTCGCCCCGTACCGCTAATTAACTTAATGAAGACGTGTTAAGCTTTGTGATGTGTTACGCACATGGCCCTGCATCATGCCTCACGTGCATTTGTTCTTTGTACATTGTGTTGATATCATTCCATCACAAGCGCTTCAAACAAGCTTATCTTCCGCTTATCTGAGTTGGAATCAGCGCACAAATCTTCTAATCTTTTCAAATTGGCCTTTATATTTCTTTTTGCTTACGTCCCTTTCTTGTCGCTAAATGTGATGTCTAACTAGGAAATCACAGTGCACAGAAATGATGCTGCCGTTTTCTCCTTATTAGGTAATTGTACCAGACAGTTCAAAGCTTACGAACTGTGAAGTTTATTTTACATATAATTTCAGCCCGTTCCTGTGGACTGCAAAGCTAGGAAAAAAGAACAGCCAAATGAATCGCATTTCTACATTCGTAATAGCTTTCAGATTTTTCAGGAATAGAAAACAGTTTAAGCGAAGGTAAATTGGCCGTTAAATTCAATTAACGTTCAAATATCAACTGCATCAGCAAAGATACCAAAGAACATATCAATCATTTCTTATGTGATTTTTAAATCCTTTCCTATTATTGGGTAAGTTTACAATGCGCTAGTAGACTCTCGCATTGTTGAACATTTTTCCAATTTCGGTTTTAATCAAATGTTAACTTAATTTTAAATTCTTCTTAATTTTCAAAATAAGTTGTCACTGATACTGTGTTTTACCTTGTGAATTGCGCAACTTGAATTTATCTGCAGTGGAGGAGCCTTCCTATTTTGGTTAACCCTAAAGGAATGTTAAAAGTAAACTATACTCTTAATGACAGCGTGTAAGACAATAAATCGTATTCTTTTGAGAGGAGGGAATCCTATTCATACACTTCTTAGTTGTCAAATAGAATTGGAATTGCTCAGTTTTGTCTGCATATATTTGGATTTTAAGCTTTTACTGTCAGAATTAACGTAAGTAAGACAGCAGACTGAAAGTGCTAATCAAAGTGTAATCAAAGTAAATCTACAATTCAGTAATTACAATCAGTAAATTAGGCACGTGTACAAGATGCTAGGAGACTCAAGCATTGCTGAATACTTTTCCTATCTCCGGTTTTAATCAAATATAAACTTAATCCAAGTGGAACTTCAAAATGCGTCGCTTTTGCCTTTGATTCTAAACACGAAATCTTGTAATTTGCTTTTGTTGTGAACTTTCCACATCATAAATTAATTTTCTGAAACGAAGCGTCTTTTTCGCAACCGATAGCATCGTTATTACACACGCGTTATATACTTTGAATTATGAATACCTTCATCTTTAATTAAAATGGGCAAAAATTTGACAAACAGGAGGTTTCCTAATTAGAAATTTATGTTTTATACCGACTAATAGGAAGCCCTTTAATAATGATAGGCATATTGTCCCGCAGACAGGCATATTGCCCTTTTAAGTGAATTTTAGAGAAATTCCAACACGCTATTGAAATGTTAGGAACATCACTAGTCTTTGGTTTATTGTGTAGAAAATAACAAGACAGATTTTTTCTTTTTAACTACGTATATAGTATTTACCCTTATAATGACAAGACATAGTTGTGGCTCGTGTATTTTGTGTCCGAGAGGTGCGGGTTGTTTAAGCAAAAGGGAAGCGGGCAGAAATCTCGGTCCTTTGACTACGTAGGCATCACCGCACACCACTGTGCAGTCTAATGTATCACTTCACTTCACGCTACACACAAAAAACAGTTTTTATGCACTGGAAAGTTAGAAATACAGTCAATCAGACGAGCAGTTAATAAAGAAACGTGTTGTGTATAATTTCTGTCACTGGCAATTGCGATTCGTGAATGGACATGCATGCATTTTACATTCACATGTGCGTATCGAATGCGGGTGCCATCTGCGATGTTTAAAGTGGTGATCTCTCAGTCTCTCTTTTACACATCACATTTTTGCCTTTTTGATGTAGTCTTAAGTGAATGTAAGCGATCCATCTAAGTACAGGCTTCACAGAAGTTAACCGAGGTCTTTTTTATTCGCGAACGAGACATCTTTGTGCTAAAATATTTTGGAAATGCATTTGATACTGTTTCCCCCGTCCAAAGAAGTGTCAATAGGGTATACTTTAGAGGGAAGAAATGCGAATAACATTAATATGCTTTTGACTAATTGTGTCTTCCACGGACTAAGTTGCCAAAGATCATCAAACGTTAGAAATTGCATTACCTGACGATGGGCAAGGAAAATGTTGAGACGTGCATCCTTAGCAAAGTATTTTTAGCAATATTTCCTCTAACAGTATTTCACATGAAGATATTGAAATTACTTTGAAAAAAATTACCTTTATTTTTTCCCTGAAAAGTATTCTCTATTGAACAGTAAAATATATTTCTAAAAATACTTTCGCATTTTCGAAATTGTGACGAACACTGTATGTCATCAAGTTCATTTTCTTCCTGTGGTCAAATTAATTATTTGCTTGAAGCTCTCTTAAAAATTAGGTAGATTACACGTACTTTTAAACTGATAACTAGTCTAATACAACAGGTGAATTTAAGCTTTTATTAAAACATACATCCCTTAGGCTCTTGTAGTACCATGGTGCCTTACTGGAATTTGATGACAACAGTTACATCTATGGGGGATTTGTACAAGAATAGGTGATGCTAGTGAGCTATTTTCTTATATGAATACATGTGACAGTTCATGAGCAATTCTTCTTCACCCTTGGTGCCAGTATAAGGTTTCCAGACATGATACAGGTAACCTATGGGTCTAGTTAATAAGCTATCACATTGATGATGTTGTATAAGTAAATTAATGGTACTGATAGAAACATGACAATTATGTGTAGAAGTTGATGGCTGAGTACTAGTCCACATAGTGAGAGCCTACAGTCAACTTTTGCAATGTCTACAATTATATAGAGTGTGGTTATTACCGAGGTGTCGTCCATGGGAGTAAGAAAGCTATTTATAATGGAGATGATTACTTATTAAAATAGTGGCACCAGGGCTGGATAGAAAGTCCCCCAGTAAATGGGTGATGCCAATGTACTAGCTTACATGCAGATTCAGTACAATGGTGGGTATCCTACACTATACAAGTATGGTATATCCCTGAGGGCATTTTATAGACACAGTACCAACCCCTCGGACTTAATCCAATAGCGAAGGGGTTGGCTTAACCAGGACCCCGTAATGGGGTAAAACCCCACAACCCTATTGCCTCAAGCTGGTATGTTTTGTCATACCAACTCCTGGGTATTCTTCACGTCTGCTCGGGTATGAGTTGGGTATGGTTGGGTATTGTCTCTGGTCCCGTTCCGAGGCGACAACTAGCTCTGGGTTGAATAAGTCTCCGTGGGTCTTGCAGTCAACAGGAATAATCCCCGTTAATGCTCAATTACACTAGAACACATTCAATAACACCCCAAATTTGTACAAGATTTATCACTTTACCGTGATTGGTCTGAGTGAATTAATCACAAGAAAATCACAGGTTACAGCCAAATTGAGGGACCAGAATTTGGGACCAGAAGTTAGCTTTTGGCCTGATCTTTGACATTACCATCAATTTTAGAAAATGATAACATCAAACACCATTTGGAAATCTGTTAGGGTGAAAGTCCAACTGAAATATAATATTTTATTAAATACACAAAGGCAAGATTCTTAAAGGCTTTCTATTAAGTTGCTTTTTACACATGTACTCCTTTTGTTTTTGTTTTTAAGAAGTAGTGACCTGAAAAATATCTTTACTATGACCGAATTGCAAAGTATTGTTTTCACATCACTGTATGCGCGTTAATGTGTATTCTGTCACAGCATTTTGTGCGTTTTTGTGAGATACTAGTTGTACGACACTGTCAAAGACATCACTGTCTCTTGATTACAGTAGCAACTGACTAATATTTAAATCAGGAATTCAGATCTCATAACGTCTCTTCTGATTTGTGTAACGGCGTTAAAGACAAAATTTGAGGAATCTTTAATTTGTACTCATTGCTCTTTAGCGTTATATTTTCGGTTTTGGTGCTTGTTCAGTTAATTATATTGTTCTTTTCATCAAATATGGTTCATCCTTCACCCACCTTTCTTTGTAATTTTAACCACAAACAGGTTCACATCATGCAAAAACCTTGTTTGCATGTGTTGCCTTTTGATGATAATATCGGCCAATATGCAAAGAAATTAGCCATATATTTTGCATATTGGGTGGTCACTGGATATAATTGCATTGTAATCTTGTTAATTATTTTTTGACATGAAGTGGGCACCGTTAGTTTACGTTTAACGAGAGGTTCTTAAATATTATTTGTTAGTTTGTTAGAAAAAGGAAACAACAATTAAGGTGAAAATATGATGTACATTTGTATAATCTCATTAAAAGCCTAATTTTATCAAATGTAATGGATCAAAATATCTATGCAGGAATACGACCACTCATTCCTTTTTACTCTCAAGACAAAATTTCCGCATCAGACACCAACTGAACCAATGGAACCAATTGTTCATGTGTAACACAAATGTTACCACAATTTCGGCCAATTTAATTTTCCATTTCTCTTGTTGGACCAGATTTTCGCAATAGGGTTTCTTCATTAAATGTATCAGTCCTTTGCCGTTGCGCAATCTGAACAAGATATCCCCTCGAAATCTTGCATAGGTTTATACTGAACAGGTACGAGTCCATAAAATAGTGACACTCACTTAAATTAGATAACGTTATTTTTTGCACTATCTATAAAAATGGCAAAAACATGAAGACACACTTGCTATCAAAATAGCACTTTCCATTAAAAGCTCATATAAGGTAATCAAGGGGTAATGACTATAGTACGCTTGTCTGTTGAACAAAGGACAGATGCTCCGGGTCATTGTAGTACTTAATAGTATGCATGTTCATACCCAACATGCATGCATTTACATCTCATTATGTTTTATAGGGTAATCTGTGCGGTTGTGCTTTTGTGATATTTTATTGGTAAAAAAGGTTGGTGTCTATGTTGCCCGTTGTGTGTAGGTTAATTAAACATGATAATACTAATCAGGTACGTGGCATCTCCTTTTTGTATTACTGATATTCACGCACGTTCACCCATTTTACAATTTGATGTGCATTTTCCTTACGGTAACTTTTTCTTAATAATAGAGTATAATAACACATTCAAACTAAATTTAATCAATTTTATATTTAAGGATCTTAAATTGCTGTTTATATTATCACATGATGGTTGTGTCAAATTATCATGATTAGTAGAATCTAATTTATATATTCCAACAAAATTCCCGTGCCAACTATGAGCCAAGTCTAAGCCACCCTTTTAACATCATGCTAACTTAACGTGTAAGAACAAATAGCAAGACAATAGCTTGCCGATTTGTTTATATGTAAATAAAATTTAAGTAGTCCCGTTACGCCATATATTTACCACAATTAAATAAGTAAAAACCTTATCCAAAAATTCGGAAAATTCTGTTGAACAGAAATTGGCAAGAAAGTTATTATTCACATTCTTTTGTGTTATTATATGATCAAATAACAGAATAGTCAGGAGTGTAAAGAAAATGCACTTGTTGTAGTTTTTTTGTGCCAAGATACATTACATACAGTTTGGGTTAGAGGTTTGGACAGTCCCTATGGCATCCATCGGTGCGAAGTTCGTGCACTACAAATTACGTTGAGTCTTAGATGTCAGTAGATTTATATGCCGAAGTTTAAAATACAATCTTGCAATCTGACGGACTATATTCAGTAATATCACTTTTGTTAAAACTTGTGCTGGCAGAACTTCAGACATTCTTACCTTTATTTAGAAAGCTTCCCAGAACTTAAGTTTGGCAAAAACTCAGAAATACTAAAGTAAAATCAACATTAATGTAAGTCTACAAAGGACACAGACAAGAATGCATGTCGGCCAAAGACAATTTCAATAGACTGATTCTGATTTTTGCTCTGACTTTGATTTTTATTGTGAGAAGCTTTGAACATCTTACCTCTTGACCTGAGAGCAGATTGTAAAAGGTTTGTTGGCCATTACACAATTAATTAACTTTTACACAGATAGTATTCAAATGTACCTGCATAAATTTATGCAGCATTAACTTTCTACAGATGGCCCAGTATGCATTGCGTGACTTGTTACGCTAGCCAACTTTCCCAAAAACAGATAAAATCTTTCAAATCTTGTGATTTTTGACCTGGGTTCAAACTTGAAGAGAACAAACCAATTAGACAATTAGTTTTCACATCCTTTACTCCATTGTTTGTGACATAACATATTTGATGTTGTATGCCAATTAATCAATTTTAATTTATTTGCATAAAATGTAGTTTTGTTTTACTAACAAATAAATGAGTTTGAAGAAGCCTATTTCATGCGTCATCCACCCTATGCTAAAAACAACTTTCTTTCTGCGTAAATGTTACCCGCAGTAAGTTATGGTAAGTTTACCCTAATCTTATCACAGAGTGTGAAACATAATTATCACCGATATCCCTAAAATAGAATTGAATTGTAGTTATCAACAATAACACACATACATCAACAAGAAAAGCCCATTCATTTGAATGGAGTTTCTATGAAACCGTCCACTGTTGTTGTGCATGTAGGACATTCAATGTTTCCCTAAGGCTAAAGGTGATCTGTAAGTTATCTACTCCTTCCCATGTGTGGGGGCTCTCATCACAAACTTACCTCAGTGGGTGCATGGTCACACATGACTGAATTTCAATGCTGTGCTGTGCCTCTCTCTCACCACATGCCCTTCAGTGTTTGCTGAGGAGTGGAAGAGGGCACACCAACACCTTGAACTGCCATGCATGTGTGACCCC
>JBCAUI010276078.1:0-15845 GCA_038406195.1 Haplosyllis anthogorgicola
TTTTGAACTGAACTAGAATGATCCGGGACCAATTCAATAACCTAGTGTTATTCCAATACAAATTGTGAAGATGTCCCTTTACTATCTATTTGAAATAAAAAGCCACTTTGCGACATAAATAACTAATATATCAAGTAAATGTCAGACATATGAAAAATTCAATATCATTATTTATTACTGCTACTAATCTATTATTTCAAATATATTAAGTCGGCATTAGTCTGTGATAAATTTAATGAAACCCGTCAACATGCAGAAATTGCTGCTTTAAGAAGGTTTAACATTTAATGTGATAACGCGGGAAGGATAAGTCACACCTTTACTCGTACATAGAAGCTGGCTATTTCTGTCTCAATAAGGGTTTCCCAGTACAATATTTTCTTTGAGACATCCAAGTTCAAAGTGACATGATTTTCGTCTGCCTGACTTTGTGTTGGAAGATAAAAGATTCAAAGAGTAGGAGTATTATTCATCTAAAGAGATCTAGTCATGTTATATCATAACATTCATCAATATCATTGCCAAGAGTAAGAATCATATCCAGCTGTAAAACGAGAGGACTAATGATACTTATTTGCACTCTTAACGTTCTAGGACGCTACAGATTTTAATTGCTATTTTAATCGTAATTATTATTTCGGACTAAGTTCCCATCGGCCGTCAATAAGAGATTTGCATAGTTATATTAGGGTGCCAATAAGAGTTCTAACATTAACAGAATGTTACGATTCCTTTTTTGGGACATATGATGCATCATGTGGTACAAATTTTGCGAACCTGGGTAAACGATATTCTAGAACAGACTCGACGTGTTGCAGTATAATTGTAATTTGTGCGACTGTGGTGAGTAGGAGGTTTGATTACAATGTATCATTCGAATGTTGAAAAGTTAGCACCTCTATCACCTGCTACAGGTAAACAGATCAACAGGGGGCGGCAGGCAGGTGAAGGGGTTAACGTAGCACACCCCAAAAGAGATGAAGCTTCACCCTCTGTCACCGACAAGATTGAGTGTTATCCGACTTTTCTTTCGGTATATATCCTAACATCTATACATACATGGCCCTGAGGGATGATCCTCTTGTGTGGTAATATACCACCATATGCCGTTCTGTAAATGTATGAGGTAATTTTCAAACCTAACTGAATGGAAGAATGCATAGGGGTTAATTTAATATAAAATTAGTATATATTTTATTTCGTAATCATATGTGGCGTCGGTGATCTTCAAATATTTTAGTTCATCATCACAAAAAGTGAAAGTTTTAGTTGTTCGTGTCAAAAATAGACATATCATAGTCCCATTGTAAAACTACTCCCTTTCTTTGAACATGAGAAGAAATAATTCAAATGAGTTAATTATAATTTACCAGTATACTTAATGCATACGAGGTGCCGTGATTCTAGTTTGAACATGATGTATGGTTGCTTTCTTTAACCAATATATGACATTTCCTTTTCACCCCAAAGCATAACAGTATTTATCTTCCTTTCCCATGGAATTATTCCATTTTTTCTTTACTGTGATTAGGGGCTAATAATAAGCCTCTCTGTTTACCTCTACCTAAAGATCTGATCACGATAAGAAACCTTTTAAGGTATAAACAAATTTCCTGTAATAGTTAAAGAAAGGGATGTTATCTATTATCTTCTTTGCCGAGATGTGTGTAATTATGCTAAGTAAAGTGCGGTTTAAAAGTGCAAGTGAAATATGATGCGTCTCCCAGTAGATCTAACGGTAGATGTCTAGTTGGGTGGGCAAGAGTGTACGAATTATTTATTGTCAAAAAAGGTTATTGAAAAGGTAACATTAAATATACGCTTTCGGTCAACACTGTAATTTTCTGAATTCTCACAAATGATAAATCCGAAGACGTTAAGCGTTTATATAGTGTAACACATTTCTGTATTGTTTCACCAAAAAATCCACTCACTGGCACTTGCACGTATGTATATGTTCTTTTATCTATTGCTGTCACATTGCCTTTATGGGGAAAATCTGATTTGTCTCCGGGCGTTTAGAATATTGGTGATTTGCTGTGGTGCCAATATAAAGGCCTCGATTCACAAACATGCTCAACTCAATCATAGTACATTTAAAAGCTAATGGTATCTCCACTCCGTCATTAAGAACAATTATCAATTTGTGAGCACAAGTTTTTATGGTTGTTTGAGTGCGTAGAGTCTGATATTTAATGGTAAAGCTGAAACGGTAAATGTGGAACATTTATACATGTATTTAATATTTGTTATCCGCTATTGTCAAGGTATGATGATGTTTAAAATCATAAGTTACGAAATGCAGGTAAGGGTTATAATGTATAAAGTTGAACCTGATCAGAATGGTGGTTCATTCATGAGAGCATTTAGTAATAGTACTGATTGCCACTGCATTGCAAAAGAAAAAAGAACGTATAATTATTTTTCTCCACTTCGTCATGTAAATGTTCTTTTGTACGTTTCTTACGTTTTGTTTTGTTTTGAATTGTGTGTACACACAATACATGCCTGAGACATCACCCGAATACAACGCCTGCACTCCTTACGGCTATGTGTTTGTGCAGCTTGAAATATGATGTAAAAAATACCACTTATCCGAATATGGACATTCTCAACACAGTTATTATTGTAGTTTACGACAACAGGGAATTATAAATAATATGATAGCTGGTTGCAGAAAATCACTTCAGTCAAGGCAGATACTGTTTGAAGCTATATTAATGTTAAATGTGCATAGAAAGGAACAGTGTAGTGACGAATAAGTGAGTTGACCTTACATCAAAGTCAGCTAATTATTTTACACCTGGTACAGGTACAATAACATTAAAACGAGCTGACAATATGTTCTCTGAATATCTCCGCTGCTCAGATCAGAGCATTGTTATGTTTTGCTATCAGAAATAAGCGACAGGATTCATGTCACTTATTAAGCTTCTTATTGCATGCTACATAAATATGATAGGGCTGATTTACTCTCATTACTTCTGTTCAAATTATTCCGCAAAAGGATGTCTTTGTTTAACTTCCTCCATGCACTGTGTAAACTTACTTAACTGAAAGACTTCACAATTTCTTTTCATGATTGTTGATTAATAAAAGTAATAACAGGTACAAAGAACGAATATATGTAATATAACATAATTTTACTCTCCATTAAAATCATTAACAGAACGTTCATTTTTATCTTTTGTAGGTAAGCGAACGACTCGTCTCGTGAAAAGTATTAACTGTGTACTACAGATAAGTAAAATTCTTTGTATCACTCAGTACAGAATCCACATATATACTAACTTGCATTGCTTCAATGATTATGTCTTGAAACTACTCAGGTCTAATTAAACGGTTACACAATTTTAGTCACCCTTAGGCTAAAATAGTTTTATATTGTCTCTGCAATTCTCCACCATGGTATCATTTTCTGTTGCTTCTCACTCTGTATTAAACCAATTTCACCGTTTCTCGCCCATTGTTTTTAGGTATCTACTCATCTACCCAATAAATATGTCCATAAAATTTTGAATGGTGCCAATTTGAAACTCTGCATAAAATATCGAGGGTATATGCAACTTATGAGACTGTAACATTGTAGACAATTATTTAGTGTACTGCTCGGGGACTGGAAAAAAATAACTTTTCTCCATACGGCTCTTTGCTCATTGTCTCCATTTCCTTAATGGTTTCTCTCCGCAACCAATTTGGATGATAGATGATAATATAACATTGTATTATTGTCACATATTAGTGACAAACATTTCCAGAGAGAAATTACGGAGAGTTAAGTTTATTAGGTTACCATGTATAATTTGTTAGTGTCTAAGAGGATTGCTGTAAATTCTTGTTCTTTTGCAATGCCTTTTGAGAGCCTTCGAAAAAGGAGTTAATTTCAGAATGTCAAAATTATGTTTGTAAACAACAATCATTTTTTGTAATCTGTGTTGATACTCAGAGGTGACACTTTTTCTATGTGATTTTAGCAGGTGATATGGTATGATTTATCCTCACTAGTCACATATAGTCACAGGTCACACAAACACATATGGCATAAACATACCTGTACACTCAGTTTCAATGTCTTAACATAGTTACATTTTGAAACGAACAGAGTGTTACGTTAGTTGTACCCCGAAACACCAGACATAAATTATTTGTTATTTAAGTGCTATTAGTTATTTTTGTATGATGAGGTAATAATGCACCCACACAGTTTTGTTACACGCTAGATTACGGATAAGTATATTGATATATGAGTCTGGGTGTTCTGCACCAGTTCTTGCAAACTGAATGCTACTATGTTAGATACATATGGGGTAATGGATGAGGCACCGAGCGGTAACATTATACCTCCACCATGTACAGAAATCTTTGTCATTGCCTACAATTCTGCTCTTTGAAAGTGAAATGATAATTGTGAGTGTTTAAAATCAAATTGAAGAAAAGCGATATTTCGGTTGCACTACTTTCAACCATACAGGCACATGTGTATTTGTCCTGGTCTAGTTTTAAATTCTGGTTTGAATTGTTTTGTTCTTCAAAGGCAAAAAAAAGTTCAATGAGAATCAGATCATGAAAATAGTATTAATTTGAGAACGTCTGGTAACCGTGAATGATAAAGACAAAGCAGGAAATTCTATTGTACGTAAATTAACAATATTTTCATGATCTGACGTAGAGTGAGGACAATTTCACTGTTGCTAAAGCGAAAGCTGAACATTGTGATGGGTAGACTGCCGATCTTAAGGCTATGAATGCCATGTAGGAAGTCTATATACCCTGGAGAAAGGCTTGCATTATAAATTTGTTTACTTAAATGGGAAAATCCAGTACATCTAGTTAGAAAAGAGCTGATAGGCTTGCTTCTTTCCCCTCAACAAGATCACAAAGAATTAGTTTGTTGTCAAAGCCACCTACTCACTGATACACACCGTAATTGTGCTACATTCAGTGTTGTTTACAGCGGAAGCTAACATTAAATTCTTTATTTAAAAGACATTCACTCATGCCAAATTAGGATTGTGTTTACACACATGCAACACAATTTTTTTATGGACAAATGGGAGAACACTTAAAGGATCAGATTCGCAGTCTGCACTAACAAGATTTGATTGCAATATCTTGACGTTTTGTTGTTTCACTAGCTTAGAAACAGATTTTCGATTTAAGGTTGATTGAGAGGCAGAGGATGTGGTGATCTTCATAATATGACCACTTCCTGGTTTTTTAACAAATTTTGGATCCCTCAGTAGAGTTATTTTCAAGTCAGGGTCATGTTGGATCTTGTCATTTTAATGCCTGTCAAATCGCTTAGTCAAGTCTTTTTTACACCAAAAGAGTAGGTGCTGTTTATTTTATCACCTGCGTGTTGGTAAATGTTTTAGAAAAGGGGTGAACTCTGGCGCAGAGGTTACTACAACAACATTATTGTACATAGAAAATCTAATTTAGGATATTTTACCTACAAGTTCACGTTGTATTCAAAAATCGAACGAATTCATCGTGTTTGTGGAAACCATTTTTAGCGTGAAATTGTGAATTTGTATCGGGGCCATCTACGTCCTGCAATTTTGGATCCTTATGATTTTAAGTGGTACTACTTCATGACTTGATAAGTAAATCGTCCTGATGGCAACATAAACGGAGGAATCTTGTGTTATAACTGTGCAATCTTTAGCTCCATTTTAAGGTTGCTAAATGCTATTTCCCATACAAGGGTTAACAATCAGGAGTATGTAAACTATCTTCATGCTTTAGAGCGATGAATGAAATCACTTTTTACAATTACAATTATGATGGGTGTTGGTTTTCAAACAGCTGTCCCAAAATGACCGATTTGTAGGATTTTATGCTTTATGGGGCTGTAAGTATTTTTGCGACAATTATACAGTAAATGAAGACATACGGCTCCAAATGAATAGAGTCAAAACAAGCTTGTCTATTCCAGTCACTAAGTGGCCTCTCGGATACCTTTTAAATCCTAGCATTGTTGAATGATAAGTTACCTGTACAAATCTGGTCTTGAGAATTAATCTTAAGGCATCTTGTCTGTATCAGTGTTGGATATCCCTGAACAATACAGATACAGAAATATGGGTTGTCACTGTCAAAATCCTATCAGATGACCCCATCGATATCTCTATTAGATGCCTACTTACAGCACTACCTAAAATAATTATTATTTGTTAAGTTCCAATCTATCATCTCCACAGCTAAAAGTACACCTTTCTGTGAATGTAGACCGACCTTGATGTCGAGAATTCGATATAAAATAAAAGGTATTATGTTTTGAAAAACATATCAAGTCTATGAAATATATCCCGAAGTACGAGATCTTAAGAAATCGAACGGACCAAAATAAAACAACTTATACTATAATCTGTTAAATTTATGACACATTAAAATATTTTAAGCCTGACATTTATTTTAACTCTTGGAGTGTGTTGCCCCTCAAAATACATGGATCTTTGGATTGGTAACTGGTATGAAAGAAATCTTTAGTTCCAAGACATTCCATCAGAGAATACATACCACTAGCTACGATACTTTCAAATGACCTTCGCACTGTATATGTGACCCCAGGTGAGCTAGAAAGTATTCAGTTACAAGTACAACTGGACTTTAAAATTTAAATTTTCCATTTAGAGACCAAGGTGGCAGTGTGTGTTTGCCAGTAGGCTGGTCCTGTGGCATGTGAAATAGTCATGAGAAACTAACTTGCCATTATATTCAAGGTTACATTCGCCCCTCTTTACATACTGAACTTATTGATACTTTTAGGCTAAAAAGTTCAGTCGTGCAGGTCTTTTTATTCGTGCATGGCACTACATAAAACGGCGTGAAAATAAAGGCATAAAAAATGTTAACCACTGAAGGATTATTCCTTCCCTCTTTGTCGAGGGTAGGAATATTCTAATTTTAATGTTTGTGTATGTGTTTGGTGAAGGTACTGGCTGTTAAAGGCAAAATATGACATTTATGTTCATTATATAGCCTAAATATCCTTTTGAGTTGCACTCACTTATAGAGTACGTCATTACAGAAATGTAAAGATTCTTTTTTGAGGAGCATATAGCCAGAAGATAACATCTTCCTAAGTTCATGGACCGTACACAATTCATCTGTGCCAAGAGACTTTTAACCTTGAAAGCATGAAGACAATATGACTTAAAGACTTAATGATAACACTTTTGAAGTTCAATGTCTTTTAAAGTTTGACGCTTTTAAATGTTGGACATATGGTTGTTAAAGTGTCAAAGAATGCCGTTGAACTAATTTCCTTTTATATTAGCCTGACCCTCGCAAAGACTGGGTCCAACTTCAAAGTTAATTGCGTCAAAGAGCATCAAGTGAAGCGTGCTCTCGCACAATTGCTGCGTTATTTACTTTCTATCTCATTACTGTGTGTACAGAACCCCAAGAACTCCAGATAGTTAAAAGATAAGAATTATAGTAGTTTGAAATTGGATAGTTGCGTTAAGAAGTTAATGAATACGCCTGGATACAAGATAGACTTTACCGACGAATGTTTGACACCGTTGCACATTTCGTATGAATTCCTGTATTGCTTAATAAAGAAAGTAGCCATCGTCCCATTTTTTCTCAAAATAAAAATTCCCATGGAGAAGGCCAAGTTTCATAATATTTTAGCCTGTAGTACCATTTCCTTAAATGTGTGATAATTATTTTCCCAGTGAGACTTTAGCATTGCTTTGCCAGGTTTAAATGTTTGCTATTGACCCTATGTCAGCAAGTATTGTTATAGAAGGCTCAACTCTAAATTAGATACTAACTTCTTGACTTAGGGGCTCAAAAGACTTCATGTTACAGGAAAGATTGGAAATTTTTGTGGTAGTATTTGTTTACATATTATTGAAATTTCTCTCCAGTTTTGACACAAATGGTGATCTATTACTTTTTTTATGAAAGGACAGCAGAAATGGTAGTTGTAAAATAAAATTACACAATTTCTTTCCTAGATTTAAAAAGCAAATATTTGAACACTCTCGATATATTCTCACAGAAAATTCTGTTTCGTTATTTCAACCAAACCACAACTGTTAAGGTTAGTTCGTATGAACAACTATTAGTCCTTGGCGACCCACTGAAGGTTTCTAAATGACCTTTAACTGTAGTTCTTGTATACTAAAACATTACCCATATTTGCTTAAAGCTATTAAACTGCGACAAAAGAGAAGAACAGGTATCGAATTTGAGGCGTTTCAAGTACACAATGAATGGTCCTTAGAAATATTACCCTGGGTATCAAAATATCCTAAACCAATGTAGAAATAGTAAAACATTTATGTCAACATTCTGTCATGATTTGAAATGCTATGGAAAGGTGGTGCATGAATGTACTGAGCTTAGACATCTAAGGTCATTTGAAAATAATATTATATCTATTTTCTCTCGGTTCAGGTCATTTCGTCTGATAATAGAAGAAAATTCTGAAGAATTAAATTTGACAATTTTAATGTTTTACATTTGCAGAAATATTCTCACAATAATAATGTATTTTTTAAAAATCGTTTGCGATAAATGCGATAAAATACATGCATTTTACCTTCACATCCCACATCAAAACAACTTAGTGATAATTTTATTATTCTGCAAAGGGTCTGAAAGATGAGTACGTTCGAATGGTTTTCATGGTATATAGGATTAGTTAATACCTGGCTTTGATAGTTGAAGTTGGATCCACAGTTAGAAATAAGGAAGATAATTTGAATTCAAAACTCATAAAAGAACACCAGCATAATTAGGTAACTGTAGTACTTGACAGAAATGTAGTAAATCATGCATGATGCTTTAGGCAATCGATTTAAAATTCCATAAACAATCACAAAGTAGTTCGCAATTAATCACAGGATCGGCGGGACATGATTCTCACCCATATTTTTTCTTGGATGTTTGCCTAGCCAATACCTTCATCCCTGAGAATGTACTGGCAAAGTACAATATGAAAGAGACGTAAAGCATGTAATGTAGAAATCTATTTCATGGAACATGACAGATCATAGAATTGTCCGATTGTTTATGATAGCATTACATCAGAGAGTGCACAGACACCTGCATCAATTGTAAAATATCCCTGTCCATTATCTGATACCCTATCTTGTTTTGGTTTTTCACATTTATGAGATATTTAACCTTGTTTATCTGACTGCTATATTTTATTTTCCTAACCAATTTCACAGGAATACGGTTAGAGGGGGTTTGTTGCACCAACACCACTTGGAACCCAGTTGTGGAAATATGAGAATTCTAACAATCTGACATTGCTATCATAAGCTATACAAAGTGCAATCCCCACATGATCAACATCCATTAAATCTGCAGAGAAATCATAGGCATTCTCAGTGAATGGCATGATAGTACTATAATCTACACATTTTATTAAACTGTACAATACAATAAATAATAGTATGGGTTGTGTGTTTGACACGTCTATGTATCTTCTTGGTATTTTGTTGTTGATCATATATTTGTACTAGCTGACCCCCAGAAGTCCAGGTAAGACAGGTGTAAGAGCAACACATGGGCACATTATAGCCGCTGGTAACACCATTCTGCTTGCACATATTGTCTTAAATATCATTCATCACTCATTCATCGAGGTTGCATATGTAAATATATTTGTGCTAGGGTGTGCAGGGTACGTCTATGAACATAGAGTTCACGAAAATATAAATCAGTATGATTATAAAATAAATTAGGAATTTGCTTGCTCACAAGAATAACATGACAATACTGAAAATATATTACTTCGCTATCTACCTCACGCAAATTTTACATTGTTGACGGACATTAACACAAAACAAAGTGAAAATGATAGTGACCTATATCTTTACTGAAACTAATGAGAATAACATGTAAACCACCACCCACACATTCACAACACACACGCACACACACATACATACGCACAATACTGACTTGGACAACGAGAGAATTGTTTTTACGGGAGACATTCATTGCTCTGGTCCCTCGTGTTAAAATCTGGACTATCAGGGGTCTATCAGAAGATCTATCCACATTAGACTGTATAACTGTCATTGCAAGCCATGTTGCCACAATCGATACAAACGCTGGGGTTGAAAATTGCAAATGGTGTGTAGTGGTGTAGTGTAGTGCAGCAGCAGTAAAACACTTGTGTTTCCCGCAGTGGTTGCTGAATTTTGATGATGTCTTGCTGTTAGGCATAAGCTGTACATTAATGGAATATCGGGGGTAGGGGATCACTCCTGGATTGTTCCAAACTGAGCGTCTGTCACTCTAAATAATTCCCAGCATAATGTTATATTACTTGAAGTGTCATGCAGCCCAAGAGACTGAACCAACCTCGAGTGAGACTTCAATAAGTCCTAACTAATATAATTGTATGGCTTATGACCAGACTAAAGCACACAGGCTTTCCAGCTAGTTACATTACTTGGCATAGCTATACATCCTCTTCAGCAGCATTTGTCACAGAATTTGGAAGGCTTAATGCAATCGATATTTTGATTGCATAAAATGTTACTGCAAATTCCGTATGAATGGAAAGGATTTTCCAAACACCAAAGAAAACTCCGGGGGAATTTTTCATGTATTAAACATGATCTCCAATGACCATCTAACGTTTATCTAACGTTCACATGCATACTTAATATCGTGTTTAACATAATCTTTGAACATGATTATCTTATATATATTTTTCAGCGATGAGATGCTTGCAGTAAGTCCAAGAAATCACACAAAACAAGTCCTTACTTTTGTTTTCAACGTTGTTTCAAATTCATTAAAATTACTCACGCTCAATGTATGTATTCCCTCTCTGGTAGAAACGCCTTTTTTTCCAATGTAGGATTGTACTGAACATTAATGCAATATATGTAATTTAAGGGAGATCTTACTTATTCGTTTAAGTAAGCCCCCAAAGACACTGACTGATCAGATGAAAAGATAGACAATGTAGAGATGTATAATCAGGTTGATGAATGCTAATTCATGAATCACAAGCACTAACTCTGTGTGCTACTCTCCCCGATCAATACTTCGATAGATGCTTTCTAAATATATCATTTCTTCTGAGAACAATACTCATATGTATCATGTGATCAAGTACCATACAAGGCAATGCCCTTCGTATATGTGACTTGGTGCTTCATTCTGTAATCTGTTCATCATCATACTATGCAAATGTACACGTGTGAAAACCAAAATCGGTCCTTTTCCTTATATTATTCACTAAATTAGAAAGGAAATGTAAACCCAAAACACAGCAATTCATGTTATATGCCTACGTTACATGTATCAGTGGAGATCGTGACCTTGTATACACTCTTTAAGAATGATACCGTTACTTAAAATTTTTGGGTATTTCCCGCAATCCAGCTTCACGTTACAAAATCCTTATGTATTACAAATGTGCTGTAATGGTGCCATAAGCAGATCTCGTGATATTGTCTCGATAGGTTTTCATCATTTGATCTCGCAACAATCTTCTTTGTGTACACTACATAGAATTACTGATGGTTTTAGAAATAACAGTGCGGGGTAATATTTTTCCTTTGGATTGTATTTAATCAATGAAATTGTTGGGTAACGTAGGGTTAATCACTTGGGAATTACATTCATTAATGTTTTTCCCTTCATGTTTGCCTTGGCTGCAGAGAACATCACTTACAAATGAATTTCCCTCAATGTATACATCCAGTAATTCCGCTTTGCCTTTGTACGCGTAAATAGAGTTCCTCCTTTGAATTTGATGTAATCTTATTACTATTAAGCACAACTGTTACAGTCTGTACCTACATGGATGTTCTGGTTAACGCTTTTGACATTTCCAGCCATTATTTACCCACGATTAAAGAAATCAAATGACCATTTCTTATCTTATTAGTTAAGTAATTGTTGTAATTCAGTTGTAGCATCCTTTGTGAATAAAATTTGAAGCTGTAGCTAATGCACTTGACAAGCATATATTTTAGCTATTGCATTGGAAACGCTTATTCACGAAATATGACCTCCATTACCCCTAACTCACATGCCGAATCGTGTTGTCAACATCACTTTGCTACTCTTTAATTCATAGCACATCTCCGTAAAAATCTTGCCAAAGAGGGAACAAGCTTTTTCTTGTTCACCCGCCAGAATGGTAAACCTGAGAACCCATATTTATACAAGAAATTTGGAGACATTGTTATATATGACATCCTGTCAGTACTGTAGGAAAATGTAATGGTTAACCCTTCTGTTTAGTTGACCTTTTGACATGTAAGGTCGCTACCTACAGGCAAGGTTAGGGGTAAAGCACAGGTGACCATTTCCGCAAGCACTACAAACAAGTAGCATACCATACCCATACAAAGCAGCCTATGTAGCCACCTGAAACCTAAGCATCTGTCATTCAATTTATATTGCAATACATTCAGATTGTCCACTCTCTGGAATTTGTCATCCCATTTCCTACGCTACGTCTACTCTCATTTCCTCTTTCCTTTACCAATTCATTTCTTCTGTCACTCAATGGTAGGTCTGTCCAATTTTGTGCATATTTCTCATTGAGGGCAACCTGTCATTCTAAGTATCATGTAAGCAATCAGTTACTGGACGTCAGCACATGTTGTAGCCCATAAATGGACGTATATGAAGCAGGGGTCATACAAGGCAATGTTGTATGTGTTCTTCACAAAATTGTCAACTTGAAATTCCATTTATTAAGTCTCGTATGCATTGTACAATTTTGAAAACGGCTTTAATACTCTGTTCGGTAGTTAATGCTCCACTGCAACCATTAAACACCCAACTCCCATTAGTAACAATTATTTATCTCGAAAGGAAAATTGTGACTTTTAGTGAGGCATGGGTGTCATTTTTCAATAAGAAACTTGATATATTGAAGACAAGATCAGACTTGTGACATCCTCAATTGACAGTTTCCGTAGACCTTCACAGGTAGACTAAACAATGTAGTTGTTCATTTTCCTTGTGTACTCAGGTACCGTACAATTATTTATGCATGTTGACCTTTAGAAAGCTTGCATCTAAAAGCTAAAGGCTACTTCATACAACTTTTAGTTAAGGTTCTACACGTACCATATATTAATGTACCATATGAACGGGGAATTTAAAGCAGAATTATGTCGCGAAGAAATTTACCAATAATGTAATGCCTATTTGAGTGGCATACATTTTATGAGGTAGACAGAAAGGAAAAAATACTATTTTTTCTTTGCAAAGTCAAAGTGCCCAGTAGTAATGTGTTGCTATTGAGGATCAAAGTATATTTTGTAAGATTCAAGGCTGGTTTAGCTTGCGCAATTTCCTTTGCAAATATTGGTTCACTCGGATTGGCTGTTGAACTAACGTCTTTTTTCTTCCCTGGATAAATGTTAGAGCCTGGCAAATTTGGTATGCTTTGGCTAATATCAGACAATTTAAAAGAGTACTTGCGACAATTTGGAGGATGTATTGGAGATTTCTTGGGTAAATGTATCGCCTAACCGAACGCATGTCGATCACAGCTTTGACCAAATAAGTCCCGTATGACTAAACTTTCCCAGCGACAATATCGTACGCACGAAACCAATACGATGCAGATTTAGCGAGATTCCCAGCCTCTTGAATTTCAAGAGTGTTGAAGTAAACATCTTGTTTCTGTCTCTTCCCTTTATGGTGCTTGTCAATGTATAGACAGTCATATGATTCTTCTGTAGATGGGAAATTCTGATCCTACCAATACTTTTTGTTCGAAACCTAAATTGGTCTCATGTAAGCAATCTCAAAACGTTTGGTGGTCTAAAAGCACCATTCCTGTGGTCTGGTCGCAAAATATCAACTAAATATCCATTAAGAAGTCAAAGATTACGTTTTAAATGTTCTTGCGTTGTATGTGAACGAAGAAATACATGAACTATTGCAAATGAAACACTTAACTGAAGATAGAGGTGTCAGTGATGCAAGACCATCAGCAGCCGAAGCATGAGCCCACATTGTCACACCCCAGTGGTACTGTTACAGAGAAGATGCTCCCAGAGATTTCCAACACTCATGGCATAATGACAAGCTCTTTACAATGGAAAATTACTTATGGTTTTGATGCTCTTTAACAGTCATATGATTAACACCTACTGATTTTCCCAAGGATGAACAAACCAGATAATTACGCATTAAGGATGGCTTACTTGACCTTATCTCTTTTAACGTAAGGTGACCTTCACAACAAAATCGGTTGGATATATCTTCGAACCCACAGAAACCTTTTTGGGTACTTCTTGCGGAAACATAATATCCTGCAGTTTATGTTTTCATTTTCTCACAATTTTGGCCTGTATTGAAATGACATATAAATCACATTTATAAAGCTTGTTGTTGATGAATGGAGGCAATAAATGATAGGAACTGAAGCATAGAACTTGTTACTGAACCCTAAATCGTTTCTGTAGTTCAAGACAGTGCTGGTTGTATGCAAAATAATCATGCCTGGGCCACAGAGGAGAAACGTGTTACGACGTGTACAAACATGATTAAAAAGAAACGTAAATTGACAAAGAGAGTATCACATTTCTGATTTCCTTGTTTCTTTTTCCCATATCTAACCGAAAATTGTAGGAAGTAGATTTAGCTTACAATTGAACTTTTTATTTTGTGCTTCCGACCTCCAGGACACTCATCTAGTCCGCTCCATGTTAGTCTGTACCAATTTTACATCTTTCTGTGGCGAGGCTATGATTTACTGATAGTTGCCAAGTCGAACTTGGATTGTTTGCTTGCAGGCGCTTATCGTTTTTTATTTTGATCACTGCGACCCACACAGCCGAATATTAATTTATATTCTCAATTGTGCAGCATGACTCAAGTTCATAGGGGGTGGGGTTGGGGTTCTGATCCAACTTTTCCCATGTAGCTTCAATCTTGAGTGTTATCTTGTAGCTGCCCTCATACCAGGGGGTTGGGGGTCTGTCCAAGAAAACTGTATTGACTGCCTGAAACACAACTCAATCTTCTCATCGACATAGAGTGTCTCAATGCCCTCTATTGGGCATGAGGCTCGATCAGTGATGGTTCATCTACTCATCTGGTAACTTCGATGCTCGTGATTTCGATGCTCTCCATATCAATCCCAGTTGTGTCGAGAGAAACTAAGGCATCGAAAATTTTCATAACTGTACGTCTACCTAGCGGACGTAGCAGTTCTTTTCAGAATGTTGAGGACCAGTGACATTATTCGCTCATGTTATTCGGAAGATAACGTATTGCTGCATCAGCTGCAGTAAATGTGTGGAAGACTTTACCAAACAAGAAACAGTGACTACATTACAGTCTGATGTTATATTTTATTCTATTTGATGTTTCTGTTTAATCAGGGTTACCTTTCCTCTGCAAAGCAACATTCATCAGAATAAATTTTATTGTATTTTACACAGGTCATGTTTACACAGGTCATGCTATAGGTTTTGTTTGAAGGAGAGCAATTACCCAACTGGAAAGGACAATTAGCAGGTGGTACGTGACAGAATACCACAAACTAGACAGATATCATGATGCGGAAGGCACGTTAGATCAAAGGTAGACGGGGATCAGACGTACTGGAGACAATTTTGCAATTGTTGATGGTTGCGGGGATCGTAGAGTTGCATGCCAAAGTAAAGCCTTCGAGCATCAGCAAAGCGTTTGATGTGGTCCCTTGTCCATAGCACGCATCAAACACATACACAAACTAGACAATCCAGTAGGTTGCAAAGCAGTTGCATTGCCCCAAAATGCAAACTCCCTGCAACCAAAACCCATCATTAAAAATGATAAAAGTAATCAGCAATCAACAATTTTTTTGAGTTTAGCTATAAAAGTGGATTTAAAGTGACAAT
>JBCAUI010276189.1:0-15841 GCA_038406195.1 Haplosyllis anthogorgicola
ATAATAATAATAATAATAATAATAATAATAATAATAATAATAATAATAATAATAAAAATAATAATAATAATAATACATACATACATACACACACACACACACACACACACACACACACACACACACACACACACACACACACACATACATACACACACACATACATACATACATTTATGAATTTAGTGGTTATGGCGGAGGGGGCATTGGTATGGCAATTATACCAAGTATCGGGTACGGTGGTGGTTACGGAGGAGGAATTGGGTATGAACATTAAATATTGATAGTTTGTTCACTCGATTAGAATAAGAATAGGAACCAGAAAAAATAAGTAACATAACAAGACAGCAAGTAGCGATCGATCAAATAAAACTGGTTTCGACCAAATGTAACAGATATATCCTTATTGTGGACTTTCAAACGTTTGCAGTACTTGGCGTTGTTTTGTCCTACTTTTACAGCACTGGGTACAGTTTGCCAGCTGTGAGTTATGTCATGCCAAGGTACAATGTTGGATATGTTATGCCAACTTATAGAGTTGCTTATACTGTTCCAACTTACAGAGTTTCATATGCTATCCCAACATACCGTGTTTCATATGCAATACCAACATATGGAATAGGATATGGGTAATCATTTATTTGTTTTAGCAAACATATCTCAATTTGTATTGTAAGAAAAGTTATAAACTGTACTTTGTTCTTTGATTATTTGTGACAGTATTAGTCAAAAAATAAGTGCAGAAACATAACAACTACAATACATTTATAATCAAATCCACATAAGAATTGCATTTGGAATCTTATTCAGTGGTTATGGAGGTGGCTATGGAGGAGGTATTGGTATGGCTATTGTGCCCAGTTACGGTTATGGAGGTGGTTTTGGAGGATATGGGTATGCATCTTGAGATATATTTTGATGTATTGATAAAATTTTAGGGAACATACTTTGATCTTGAGTCTTTAGAGTGTGTGGTGCAGTAGGCGGAAAACAAATGAAAACATACATGCAACACAATTTCATAATAGTATTGGTATGGCCATTTATGCCAGGTTCTGGATATGGAGATGGCTATGGAGGAGGCATAGGGTAGAAACATTACATCAACTTTTAATACTGTGTAGAAATGGAAAACTTTAAAAATGCTGTCAATAGTCTACAAGCACAAAAGCATTTTAGAATCTGGCATTGTTTTGTCCTGAATTTTACAGCATTGGGTACAGTTTACCAACTGTGAATTATGCCATGCCAACATACAGTATTGGATATGCCATGCCAACATACAATGTTGGATATGTCGTACCAACTTATAGAGTTGCGTACACTATACCAGCATATGTGGTGGGATATGGGTAAAAAATTTATTCTTTGATAAATTACTTTTATAAAAAAAAATCACAGTTTGTATTGTAAGAAATGATACAAGAACGTTTGATTGCGTAAGAAAATCGTTGGTTAATTGTCAGTTTACCTGAAACGAAGTACAGGATCATAGCAATTATAATACATTTATAATTGATTGCATGTAACCAGAATTTTATACATTTATTTAGCGGTTTTGGGGGCTATGGAGGTGGTATTGGCAAGGCTATAATGCCTAGTTATGGCTACGGAGGTGGCTATGGAGGGATAGGGTATGCATTTTTAATACTTTTCCCGAAAGCATTAAGCACAGATATAAGAATATACAAGCAAACTATAAATGTGCACACAAGATCTTGGAATTTAATCGGTCTAATTTGGATATTTTGTATGTTCGTATCGGAATACGGGTTACATATTGCATGAAAAGATAGTCACTACACATTTATCCTACAGTACATCTATTTTGCAAATATATACATGTACACGTACAAACTTATTTTATGTAGTGGTTTTGGAGGAGGCGTTGGTATGGCAATAATGCCAAGTATTGGTTACGGAGGTGGTTACGGAGGGTATGCATACAAAAAATAGATCTATGTCAAATAATCAAAATCTATACATCACTTATGTCACTCATATCAAACATTACATATGAATAATCTAACAACATTATTTTACTCAGCGTTTAGTAAGGTCCTATATCAATTTAACACAAGGGACTTACACATACTACAGACAAACAGATAACACATTCTATCCTCACAGCTGGGGTAGATATGCCGGGGACAACCAACCTTACTACACCGGAATAAATTATGGTTCTGGTTTTGGATATGGAAATATATATGGGGCCATTGGGAGCGGAGGATATGGGTACGTCACCTCCAGAAGGCATTTACACGTTAAATAAAACTAAATCCTTGTTCATGCTTGTTTTAATATATTGGTATATTCACAAATATTGATATATTAAAATGTATATCATTTAATTGCTTTTAGGGGTGCGTGGGGAGGATATGGAGGGGGTTATGGAGGATACAGAGGTGGAATAGGCTATGCAGTTCCAGTTTCTGTAGGATATGGGGGATATGGAGGATATGGAGGGGGTTATGGAGGGGGATATGGAGGTGGAACAGGTTATGCAGTTCCAGTGGTAGCTATGGGATATGGGGGATATGGAGGGTATGGAGGGGGATATGGAGGTGGAATAGGTTATGCAGTTCCAGTTTCTACAGGATATGGGGGATATGGAGGATATGGAGGGTATGGAGGGGGTTATGGAGGTGGAATAGGCTATGCAGTTCCAGTTTCTACAGGATATGGGGGATATGGGGGATATGGAGGGTATGGAGGGGGTTATGGAGGTGGAATAGGCTATGCAGTTCCAGTTTCTATAGGATATGGGGGATATGGGGGATATGGAGGGTATGGAGGGGGTTATGGAGGTGGAATAGGTTATGCAGTTCCAGTTTCTATAGGATATGGAGGATATGGAGGGGGTTATGGAGGAGGTTATGGAGGTGGGTATGGTGGCATTGGATATGTGGTTCCTGTGTACACAGCCGTAAGGTAAATTTAACAAATTGACCTACTAGAAATGGTTCTCTTTGTATGAAAGTCAAACCTAACTAAAACTAGATCTGTCTTAACTGACACCTTGCTGGTTCTAATAGAAAGGAGAACAATGCATGCTTAAGGAGATAATTAAACTTTTGATATTGAGAAACCTGTGCCTTATTTCAAGTCTATCAAATTCATGCATAATCAAATTCTGTTCTGTTGTAAGAATCCATTTTATGCCTTCTTAGTATGTTTTTACATATAGTTTGTCTCCAACGAGCATGTGCACGAAATATGAGGAGGAATATGTTTATTTTGCATGCACACATACATATTCAGATAGTTTACACGTGACACATGTATGACTTTTGTAGAAGAATTAATTCTTGCCTTTGTCTTGCCACAAATTTCATTAAAGAGAGTAAAATTTTTATTAAAAAATCTCGGGGTACTAAGTTAACAACCAAGGTAAGTTTATTGTCTAAGATTGTTTTGAAGGTCATAGTTGTCCTAAGATAACACTGGGCGTAAAGCCCCCAGATAGATTACTTTACGGTAGGTATTTTTGAACTATTCCTGTGAGTGCGCAGCTGTGTACCACAGTGCGATTAAGGCTATAACTAATGTTGTATCATATGGCTTCTTGCAGATCAGTGGGATACGTCATACCGTCAATAGGCTATGGAGGCGGCTTTTATGGCTAAGAAATTTCCCTTGCATTTCCCCAGACGCTTTATTTTCATCATTGCAACGATAATGATACAATACAATCCACATATGATGTGCTCAGCATTCTTCGATTATCTGAGATTAAACACTTATCCATGCAATACAGTACAAACTGTTCACTCTATTCACTTTTGTAATATAATTCTTTACATGCAAGTACAATGTGATAATAAACACTTCACATAAAACTTTCTTACTACTCCTGTGTTAACATACATAGATAATTATGGCACACTACGATCAATTGCATTTAAACATCTTGAAATACAGGAAACAATCAATGCATGCTGGATTGGGTCAAATCAGTAAGATAAACCTGTTTGATTTTGTGTGCTATCAATAGCTTTGCACAAGAGACCAGTATCGCAGATAAAGGAAGAAGTTCATTAACTCTACAACTCATGGATGATTTTTAGAGCACTGTTAATTCTCCTCAACCTTAAGTTGACCCTTCTAGTATATCCATCCTGCATGCTTAATGACAAAAACGTTGGATGCACCCTCCCAAAATCCGATTTGGTTGCACCGTTGAAACAATTGACTGATACCGCAATAAGAACCTGGAAATCAGAAACCACCCAACCTACTAAGCCAAAATATATCTTGGTATAAATACAATGTTTATTAAATGTATACAGAAGAGGTCAATCATCCACTCCCTGTGCGGAATTACTGGCAAAGTGTCGCTCTACACAAGGAAACAATGAACGACCTAACTACATCTTGGGGTAATAATCAGACGACATTTGTATTCTTAACAAAAGGTTTAGTGTTTTCAGCAATTATGAAATTTAAATAAATACACGTGATTTATTTTCTTGGTCAAATATGTTTTTACCCGAACCAAATAGGTAAATTATAACGGCTTATTTCCAATGTATTGTTAGCAGATCGACTTGAAACATATGTGCAGAAGTTATTCTAATGTGCCTACTTTCAGGAATATGGGATATAACCCAGTGTGGGGCATTCTTCCTGGACAGACAAATATTAGAAATGTTGGAAGTGTACCCAACCCTATTTATTATCCAGGGTTTAGAGGTCCAGGATCCCAAATATTATATGGCAGACCATATCCATTTTTTCCACCTTCTGGTACTGGAATGAGAATTCCATCCTACAATCCAATACCATCCAGGAATCTTTTACCAAAATATCCATTTCCGCAAGTGCTGACAGGACAATTTCCTGCGAGACCGCAAATAACTTCATATAGACCTCCAGGAGTCTCAGTGGGTACAAATGTTCGACCCAACATACAACCTCCAAATATTATGAGACCGGTTTCATATTACAATCCAATAAATATGTGGATAGGAAGGACTATCAATTCAGCTCCAAGGTTTCCTTCCAATCCCACTGGAACTAGGATTCCTTTTCCTAACTATAATCCATTGCCAAATATACCAAGGTATCCATATCCACAAATGCCAGTAAGGCCACTTTCAGTCACTCCTGCAGTGAGATACCCTTATCCACTAACTGGACAGTTACCAAATAACACAGCATTATATCCACAAGTAGGATGGCAATATTTATACCCAAGAGGATCAGCTACACCTGGTGGAACTCAGACGAACAATGGTGGCCTAATATATTATCCAAATACCGGGTAAAGTCTATGATCAGGTCTCGTTTTGCTTTTTTTGTTGTAGCTTGTTTCTTTTCGGATTGGCACCCAAGCATAGTCTTAACTTTTCTACCACAATGACTTTACTTATCATAAATTTCTTTCTTGTGTGCGAAAGTAGGACATGATGTCCCTTATTATTGTAAGCTCAATCACTGTAGGACTTATCGTTCCCATATTAATTTTCAACAAAAAGAGTCATTTTTGTCTAACTGCATGATACCAAATCCCGCGCCTTAGTGGCTTAAATCTGATCAGTTTTACAGTAAAGAAGACAGTTTAGTATCAAACAGATTATAAAAAAGTATCATAATTTAGCTCGACTCCGTAGTGACCTAAGCTACAACCATCTCTAGCAACATTTTTCCTATTCCCATGCATGAAAGAAAAGATTTGCTACTTTATTCCAGTTTGTAGTATAAATGAGGTGTTTTCTTACAATCGAACCACCCAGTCCTATACCAACCCATTACCTCAGCTTCTGCTATTATGTAAGTCTTAAATATCATAAATATTTACGTGGTTACTGCAGTTTATTAAACACAATTGTTTTTCGTTTATTAAACTCATTTTCCTTTAAGTGAATTAGTATGTGTTCAGGTTAGGTGGGTCATGTGGATCATCAGCGAATGCAGTTTGTGTCCCTAAATATCTTAAGTATATTCTGATGGGAGGACAACCAACATTACCAAACACTGGGTAAATGCATTGTATTTAATATGGATTGAAATGTTTGAAATAATATATGCCCTGTATTAGTGTCAGATTTTGTTGTGATGTCATATTTTAGGAATGTCATCATACCTAGGAATGTTGGTAACATTCCCTATCCAGGTGACTTTCCTGGATCTACAAATTTTGGAAACTTGGGAAGAATTATCAATCAATACCCTCAGCCTGTTCAATATCCAAGACCGCCAATGAACACTGCTATACCTTCATACAGACCTCCAGGAGTCTCAGTGGGTACAAATGTTCGACCCAACATACAACCTCCAAATATTATGAGACCAGTTTCATATTACAATCCAATAAATACGTGGATAGGAAGGATCAATCCAGCACCAAGGTTTCCATATAATCCACCAAGTCTTACTGGAAATGGAATTCCTCTTCCCAGTTACAATCCAATACCAAATGTAAATGTACCAAGGTATCCAACGGGAACGGTGAACCCTTTCATGAGGTATTGGCATCCACAAGCCGGACAACGCCCTACACAGTACAATGCGGCATTGTATGCACAACTAGGACGCCAAGTACCATACCAGAACGGATATTTTAGAGGATCAACAAGACCAAATGGTTATCAAACTTACTACCCAAGCATGCGGTAACAACCATATGATCTTCCCATCAAGCTTACAACCCACAGACCAACTCACCTTCCTTTGTATCTCCGAATTATTTGTCAGTCCTCATTAGTTTTACATTTGTATTTATACACTTACACGTGCGATATATTTTGTCCCAATGTGATTGTACATTTTTCGAAACGTGAAAAAGTGTATTTTTCAGATGGAATACAACCATGCATGACACGGGTTTCTTCCTCAAGACAACTCCAAACCGTAGTTCACATCACTACAACCCTATTAATACATGTTTAAACCACTTGCACTTACACAGAGAGCATGATAATGGCAAGTTCTTGATCGGTGCCGCAACAATTGTATAGTGCGATAGAATATTGCGTGGTTTTCCTGCTTTAAGTATCCACTACAGACCATCTAGTGCTTGTCCTGCGCGGGGCTTCCCACCCGGCACGTTGGTAATAACCTGGGCTAATGGTATCTATAGTAAATATAATTTAGATCTATCAGAGCAAATGCAATATTTTAAACATGTGGATCTTTGTTTTTATTTGGCAGCTTGATGATCAAGTGAAATTTCATTTTGGTCGTCAAATTCTGCCGCCTTTCTATAAATGTGTAGTCTAATTGATTTTGTTTGCTTTACACATAATCATGAACATAACATTTATATCTCTATAATAAAATTAACATTTCAGAAATGTCAATGTTGGAATCCCTGGTTACAACCCAACACAAGGCATTACGCCAGGCCTTACAACTAATCTCGGAAATGTAGGAACCATACAGGGACCGTACTACCCTCGAACAACATTCGTTCAAGGCCCTACATATCCAAGTTATAGACCTCCTGCAACGGGCGTAAATGTACAACCAACGCAACCGATGCCAACAGGAGTTGCATACCCGTATCCGCAGATACCACAGGGCATTACATACCCGTATCCGAAGATACCACAGGGCACTACATACCCAGTGGGAGGAACCGGATACCCAATGGGTGGAATGTATCCATCTGTAGGCGCAGCAGTACCAGGAAACCAAATGTACAACAGTCAGTACGCTGCGGCCCTTCGGTAACATCCTTTCTGTATATCTTGCCTACCATTTGGGAATCCCGCAATAAGGAAATTCTACCCACAAACCAACCAACCCAGCTGTTTTCTTCGCACGTTTCTGTCTCTTTCAGCTGAAGACGTTCATTTTATTTTGCAGCATAATTATCACCAGATACGTTTTCTAGGAATATTTCCCATTTGGTTAAGATTTCGATGAATTTTTGTATGCTTTTGGCATAATCTTGGTTATTTATTGTTATACCAATAGCAATTCTATACTCTACTAACCCTTATTCACACTAACGAACCTAACGAGTATAAGTTTGCTAAGAATACTTGTGCACTTTGATGTATATTTTTATTGCTAAAGTTCTGTAAATGAATCTAATATGCTAATAACGCTTAATAGAAGTATTAAGCTTTAACAGTTAAGAAAGGTTTTTAATCTTCTGAATATAATGCCATGCCTGCTATGAACTTTTACCTTAGATATGGAACACCATACTACACAGGAATAATGTCACAGAGGTATGCTCTTCCGGGTGTCGCACCTTACAGTTTCTACAGTAAGCACCATGTTATTTGACCATAATGTTTGTTTTATTTTTAATCGAATCAATTTTAAAGATATATATAATTTAAATTATGTTAAACTACAGTGATGAATAGCATCCATAACAAGCCGTATTAAGTGAAACATACATATTCAATAGATGGCTTCTATAGAGGTGCGCCAGGTGCGGCTTTTCCGGTGGGCCTTTCTCCAGCCACCGGGTACAGACCAGGAGGTGTTGCATTCCCGTACGCTGATCCAAGGATCGGATTCACAGCGGCTCCTGGAACAACACAAACACAAGGTAGATCTACGTTAACTACTTCAGCTTGATGTGCAAACCAAAGCTTTTGGTTTATTCTTTTATTCTCAGGAACACAAATACCAGTTAATTTAAAACACTATAAAGTCATGAAGATTACATGACAAACAACGCCTGTTGTATTCATACAACATGAGTGATGTTCTGTGTTTGACATTTCTTGATATGAAACACTCCATTGAATGTTTCACGAAAACAAAACTTAAAACAATCCATGTGAACAAGAAGTCAGATGTCAGTGCTTGGACAACCTTAAAAGAAATGCTTTTGTATTTTAGTCTGGATATCCATGCAATCTAATTTCATAAAGTTCAGAAATACGGAACGTCGCTGACAATCACGTATAAATGACAGAAATTGCAAGTTGAATGCGCTGTGTGTTTTCCTCAGCTCCTGTCCAGGCCCCTCTGGCCACAACGGGCACGGTTCCAGTCGGTCCTGGTGCCATGTATGGGGCTTACGCGGGAGGATACGGTCTCGGATTCTCTGCTCCCCCATATGCTGCTTATGGAGGATTAGGATATGGCACCGGAAGGTAAGTTGATCTGAAACCGACAATACTTTATCCCTTGCTTTCCTTTATTAAGATTTCAAATTATTTTAATTTATTACATAAGTGTATTCATTATGATTATTTATTTCAGGATGCTGAGATTTAATAAGCTTACGGGAACATACCTACCCAGGCAAGACTTTTTACTCATTATCACTGTCTCGTAGGTCTGCTGACCAGACATCTTTAATCATGATAAAAGTCTGACAAAAACTTTTTGACTAAACTGAATCATCTGTGTGGCAAAAACAAACATATGCAATTTCCGGTTCTATGAAATCAAACTGTCCAGCGGCATGGAAGATGGCAGCACAAGTCAATGTAATAGTATGGGAATAAAGTTTAGGAACAAAGTTATGTCTTCTAGTTGCCATTACGCTTAGGACTTAATACATTTATGGAATAGTAACAAAACCATAAATAACATTTTACTGACATACGTCGATAATGCTGACCTCCAGGTTGCCTCCCAGGTGCCATTTGCCGCATAATTCATGCAAAAAGTAAAATGTCATAGTCTGATGAACTTGTTAATAGCAGTGTTCAGAATAGGAATCCGTTCGGACTGGTTTTGACGGTTTTACACCCCGACGTGTTTAGGGAAGGCAGTTTCCACCCGGTTTGACATCACAGGACCCCCGGGTACAATTCTGCAGGTTACCAATTGCAAATGGCGGCTATCAATGCGGTTTACACTGTTTAGGCGATTTTCCACGAGATAGAAACGAGAACCGACCATTTGCAAAACGGTTTTCCGGACTCTGAACACTGCTAATGTAAAAAGGGTGCGGAATGTGTGTCACTGAAGCATGCGTATCACATTCTGAGATAAAGTTACCTGACCTTTGTCTTGACAGCCTTTTGGAAACAAATTTGCATTACACCGAATTATAGAAATGTCACTTAACTTTTTGCTACTGTTACTGTTCACTTTGTACAGCAATGTACCGTACGGTGCAGCACTTGGAGGTGGAGCAATCGGAGCGTCACCCGTGCCTGGAGCCGCGATAGCGATTGGTGGTACGTCTTTGATTGCGAATGAAGGAAAGGCTGGCGGATGGGAACCATCTCGTACGTTCTGATTGTTATTGTAAAGCAAATATTCAATTTATCTCCTGTATCATGTAAATCCTCAGTAACAACTTCTCAAGCCAACACAGATTGTGCTATTTCATTGTGCTATTGGACGTTACGCATTTATAGACGTGTTGAATCATAGATGTAGATATAAAATTCTACTATGTTTCCTTTTTCTTTTCAGTCATGCCTGAGGTTTGCGATCCTAGGCACCCAAGTGGAGGCTTCTGTCAGAACGGTGGAATATGCCGCAACAATCCTCCAAACGGTGTGACCTGTTCATGTCCCCCGGATTGGATGGGACGGGCTTGTGAAACTGAAAAGGGTGAGTACGTCCCTGCTTTTTAACATGAAGCTGTATGATTGTCTTAGAAAACAGCTTTTAACGAAACTACAAATTATCTTTCTAACAGTCAATTCTAACTATCCGCATTGTGTGTGCAGGTCATGAGAAACTTCGGTTTTGATTTTCAAATGTTATTTTGTTTACAGGCGGTCGCGGTGCATTCCAGGTCCAAACTCCTTACACATTCGGATGTGGATGTCCTATAGCAGTAAACGGCCCTAACGGACAAGTTGTAACTCCTGCCGGACAACCCTTAGCGCTAGGAGCCTGTATCAATCCTTGCGTCATGACCGCCATTGACAGGTTGAGATTCATGAATGGAAATGGAGGAGGTAATCCAGCCTTTAACAGCAACAATCAGCCTGATCTGTTTCCGAGCGTAGAGAGTGGACCTGCAAGCTTCCTGCAGTGCGGAGACAGAAATCATCCTGCAGGCAACTGTCACGTAAAGCCTTGTGCACCTGGAACCATTTTCAGTTTTGGAGCGCAAGTGTGCACCACTGACGACACAGGCTTAAACACACCAATGATGTCAGTACCGGCAACCGGTACACCTGTTGGTAATGCCTTCATAGGTAATGCATTTGTAGGTGGTGGTGTATATGGAGGAGGATACCCACCAATTGGAGCTGCTATTCCATTTAAGAAAAAGTAAAACAATTAATTTAACTATAATTCCTTAGTTGATAAAATAGTCATTTGTAAATTCATCTCTCGTTAAATTCGTTTCGACATTATTTATGATTGTTAATGAGTTCTTTTTATCATTTCATGTGTTTTCTTGTTAAATTGACAAAATAAACTGGCCAACCATTTCGACAAACCGTACCTTTTCTAAATAACAGGGCATTGTAGCAAGCTCGATGATATTGTAAAAATACAAAAACTAGGCCATCCTGATGTTTTTCTAAGGAAATTTAGGCTTCATAGATTTAACGATGGGCCTTCACTTAAATGTCTCTTTTAATAATAATTTGCTACCTGCAATAAGTCTGTAGCATTAGTTTTGTGTAACAGTAGCACTAACCGTAGATTTAGTCGTAGTAGTAACAGTAGTGGTAGTTGTCGTTGTAGTCGTAGTTGTAGTATTTTAGTTATTTTGTAGTGATAGTAGTTTAGTTTTAACGTAGAAGTAGTAGTTGTAGTAAAGTAGTCCAGTGTATTAACATAAATGGCTTTTTGTGTCGTAGTATAGCTTTATGTATATTTGTGCTTTTTGTTTTTACGCGTTTTTATTGTAGCGATGTGATGTTTATATTTTGTTGCTTTACATGTTTGTTGAGTTTCTTCCTGCACTTCTCAGGCACATTGTTAGATCAAATGATATAGCTATAACATTTGGTGCATATTTACGTAACTTTATTATAAGAACAACTCAAGCAGACACATGTGATCTATGTTTTTAGAGGTGGCCACAATAAAATTTAAATTTCAACTGAAAAGCTTCCGGTTTTTATTTCAAGCTATAGCCGTCATCTTGTGCTGCGCTTCGTCCAGTACGTGTATCTTATTTATTTTTCCCAAGAAACAGTAAAGAAAGATGCGAATGTAGCACGTTAGGGGCTGTAGGGTTGACCCACTGAAACAGATGTCATCTTGACATATTCTAATTTATTTATTTATTTACTGAACTAAAATTTCCCAAAAAATAGACATTTAGCTTTATGACAATGCTTTCGGCTATTCAACTCTGTCATCCATTCGTCCATACAAACTATTGAAACCAAAAAAACCCAAATTACATAAAAGTCCTCACATCAGGCTTTACGTACCATCCCTACAAACGGTTTAATCAAAAATTACAGACAAAAAATTCAGTCGTTCGTGTGACATGTTGAATAACATTGCATATGCAATCAACAGATCGAAGTTTCGTTAAAGTGTTATGCCTCTGGACGTATCCAGATAAGAACTTGCATCCAAACAGTTCGTGATAAACAAATTCTATTTCGCACGCGTCAATTTATAATTATTTCTGGATATCGGAAATGTTACCAGTAAAGGCAACATGCCACATGACTATGTGAAACCCATATTTTATGACAAAGTAACTTTAAAAAGTGAATGAACTGTTTTAAGAATTAACATTGAATATTTTATTGACAATGATATTGTCCAATTTTAAACAATTGCCATTTACGTAATTAAGATGGACCGCTGATAAGGACTAACTTCCCATTTCATTCCTGGTGAAACCAGCATAAAATCAATTCAGAAACAATGATTCTGCTTGGATAACAAGGAACCGTCCTTCATTACGAAAGAATAAACAGCAATGGTTTACTGTCTCCTGTATTCGTACGTAGCGTAGCGTAAGTGGTTACTGAATGGAGGAGGCGGCGCTCCATTATAATGCCTTTAAAAACTTGTAAAATATGAGCACAAAATAAGAAAAATTGAGCTGCAAGAAGGGCTCAAGCCTCTGGATCCGCTAATGTTGAGTATTGAAACTCACGGACATTTATTGTATCATACACAGGAGTTAGCAGGCTCCACAGCCATAGAAATAAAATTCAACAAGGAAATTAAGCAAACAAACTGGACTGACTCTAATACCACAAGTGAGAAATGAACTGGTGCTATTCTCGAAAACATAAGCACAGCGTGAATTGCAATTGTTTCTCGGGTCCTGAGATGGATTATTTCTTTTCTAGTGCAGTAGATCTACTTGCATTGAAACTTAGCAATTTTGATGTCATCCTTTTCTGTTTTGTATAATTGTACAGCACGTTCCACCTGTATCATTGCTTACAATCGAATATGAGGAACATTTCGTGGATTGCAGCGACAAAAAGACAAATAACAGATCTTTGTCTCTTCAAGATGGAAAGTTGAAGTCAATACATCTTTGATACAGTATCTATTAGTCCAAAAGAAAGTCAGACATGCACTTTGAAATGAAGAGATACTCTTTCAGGAGAACAATGACACTTTGACGAAAATTACAAGATGTCGAGACAAATACAACAACAACTCTTCAGACTATTCACCAAATAGGCGATCCTAAACATGCAATAAAATAACAATGCCAGACATTTAAGTTGTGGTCAAAGATTTATGTCTCCAATATTAAATAACAGAATTTAGCTCTACAGAATTTTGTCACAAGTCTTGTCAGAAAGAACTTCTATGTGAGTGGAGAGTGACTAGGTAAGTGATGGTTATTTCTTGAACGCCTGATAGTTTTGAGTATGTAACGTTTCGGCATTCTTCCGTCGACCAGCTCTTAAGCCCAAGTTTATGCGTTTACAGGTTAGAAGCAAAGCATAAACGCCGCTTTTTCCGTTTAAATTAAACCAAGGGTTTGCCGTGTTGTGTGGTCGTTTTCTTTCTATAAATCGAAACAAAAGAAGCAAGATAGCGAATCGACGGGGGCCAAATTCGACCATCAGCGCATTTTCAAAACTCTTCTTAATAACAAAACACTGAGAATGCTTTGACTTGTTATCTAGTGGCTTGTATACGGTTCACTTTGCTGGGTTATTAGACTATGAAAAGCCAAAAGTTAGTGTTGAATAACTGCACAAGACAACTGCACAACTCGCGCTCAACGCATCCTGAACGCAATAACGGCACAAGCGTTTGAAAAAGTACATCATAAATATCCCCAAACAATAACATATTTTCCTATTACTAGCATTGGCACTATTGTAGTTCGGTTTTTATTGGCACTTGAAAATTATCTGTATACCACATTTATAAATTTTGTACGAAATGAGAAATTTAGATCTAATTTTTAAATTTAAATTGTTAAAAACTAGTGTGTCAGTCTGTCCAAATTTTTAGATAACTAGATGTCTACCAAAAACACAGATAGATATCTAGATAAAATAGATAAATTTATTGGCAAAACTATTCCAATGTAATACTGCAGAAAAATACTTAAACATTTATGAACAGTATGTAAAGTGTTATTTTATACCAATTTAATCACCCATGTTGTTATAAGATTTTATGTAAACATACATTTCAGCATGTTCAATACTGAGTACACTAATACACACAAATACAGTAATAAGTAGATATCATTTTACAGTGCACCAAGTAGTGAATCGAGAAACTCATCAACACATGAGCAACATTTGGCATTTTAAGTGTTTACCATTTACAAGCATAGTTGTCAATTACCTGTAATCCTTTTATGCTAAAGCCTTTGATTTGATAAGTAGATCTATATCTACTTTATCTACATTTATTTTCTTAGCTAGATATCTGACTTTGAATGAAAATTTGCAGATATCTTGATTTTTCTAGATCAGACTGAGAAATTATTAAAATCAACAAAAAGTTTAATTTAAATTTAAATTGCAATGAAATAAGGTGTATAATTATTTAATTTCTGAATTTAAAATAGATCCTTTTCATGAGGAGCTTATGCTTTTCTGACATGATGTTCAACGTACACTTTGCTGCGCTTACGTGCCTATTGGCAACATGTCACGGCCAATTTATAGGTAAGTAAAATGTTTTTATGCATCAGGAGCCCTTTTGATCTTGGTATAATGAAGATTTACGCTGTGCCATGTACACATCCAAAGCCCAGAGATAAAACAAAACTTTAAAAAAAAGCTGAAACAATAGAAATATTTACGCAATTTGAAACTGCTTGGTCATTTGAACATTAGCCACTGAAGAGATCACACCCATACATGGGCATGCAAGGCTGGACTAGTGGAAAAAAGGCTAGACATTATCTGTGCAGTGACTGGGAAATGAATAAATTAGCCTTCAAAGTTTGCCTTTTATATGGGCACAGGCTCCAGCTGACTGGTCATACAGGGAAAGCATTCAGACACTTTCATGTGACACTTCCATCATGATTAATTACTAATTACTCCACTGATTCAGCTGAACTAGTGTTAAAAATTTGACATGTACTAAAGATGGCCATCCCCATGGGCGATCTTCTTACTTCTTATATTAATAATCCCAAAACACTTATAGAGTATTAAACTATATTTCTAAATGATGTGGTTAGTACTTCTCCTATTCTTATGTTGTGTATGTTCAGGAACATCACTAGATGGCGGAGCGGTGCTCTTAACCAGTAACAATGAAGTCCAATTGTTTATACTAACTATTTATTAATCTTATATGTATGTTACATATAAATCCATGTAGTTCACACTCTAAGGAGAGTATGCAGCTTCAAGTCTTAAGATATCCAACTAGTACTCAACAAGCAGGAGGTTCTCTGTCCCTGTGCCCCCAGCACAATGGCTACAGAGGTCCCCTTGACACACACAAATACTATTGGTGACACTGCCCAGACGATCAGTGTACCCACCCTGTCCCACAGTTGGCATACACTATCTCTGCATGTCCCTAAGTCTCT